>JAFFST010055392.1:5308-16684 GCA_022414735.1 Noturus placidus
TGGGGGGGGGGGGGGGGGGGATTTTCAGCAGGGATAATGCACTTTCAGTTTGTAGGAAATAGATTACTGGCATCATTTAAGCTTCAAAAATGTTGGTGCTATTTTTAGCATCTGAAAACCTTTTTTTTTCCACTTCTCAGATATGCAGATTCACCTCTACAATGCACCGGAAATAAACCGCTGCTTCTTTACTGCGCAGTTGCATCCATTACCACTGAAGCGATCTGATTATATTCAATCGGACCGCCCCTGGTTTGGACATCAGAGGAAACATCAAAACACAACTACAGTCTGAAGAAGTGTTACATTCTACATTCAAACCTTTTATTTATTAATAAAATATGCTCTTGTTTTTAATAGCTTCTTTATAAAGGAGCATTTAATCAGGGATATTCTATTAATAAGTCTATTAATTAGTGATAAAAATTCATCTATCTTCTTGCCAGGCAGTTTGTGGTTAAAAATAATTAGAAGCACATGACTAAACGGGAAGCACTAAATTATAACTATAATACTGTAAGATTCTTACCTCAGATGGTAAGGTTTGTGTGGCAGCGTGTATTCTTATGAACGTGGTTTGAATAACTAGCTTTGAAGTGAAACCCAAAATAAAAACACAATGAAGAAAATAACTGTGCTGTATTGTTGGTGTTTAGAAGAATTCTTTTTTTGCACTCCAGCCGAATACACACATTACAGCATGCAGAGAAAAGATGGAGATCTCCAGATCTGACCAAAGGACCTCGGTCATGACTCAAAGAACTCATTCATTTAAATACTAACTGGCTGAACAAGACACGAGTGAAGCTCAGTCTTGAACTAAAGGATTGACTGATTCATGCGGTATGGCACACATGCAGTATTGCAAATATGACACTGTCTACAAACCACATGTTCCTCGAGGATGTCCTGACAACCGTTACTTTTCTGAAGTAAGCAGAATCAGATATATAAGTGACTACAAGATTTATCTTAAACCTGAAAGAACATGTTCACACAGTGTCCAGGTTCAGATTTAGGCATGATTACGAGTCGAGTGCGTTCTGAGGCATGTTGTCAGAGTTGGTTTATTCCTCTTAGAAAGGAGCGTCTGCTCAGATCTTCTTTCTGTTGTTGGTTTTCGAAGTGATGTCCTCAGTTCCCAAACAGCGCACTCCCTCCATCAGCATGGGTGTTCCGTGATGGGGGTCTGCAAAATGTATTGCAAATTTTTTTGTGTGAACGCTCGTACTAGCGATTTACATACAAATACGTTTGTATCCAGCTTGATAAATGAGGCCCAGGTCTGAGGGACAGGACATCACCATGTTCATGCAGACACACTCTCGCACAATTCTTTCTAACTCATTATTTATTTTATGAAATACTGATTTGAATGTTATTAAAAAATATATAAGAAATGAAAATTTAACTTGGAAAATCTTGTACAAATTTGATTCACTCTGATTCGGACTTAAATAGACTAACGGGTGTGAAAGCGCTCTTATTCTCACCCATCACTCTGGCGTGTAGTCGGACTTTAACGCTGCTGTCTCTCCTGCTTCTGTTGACGAGTGTGAGCTCATCCTGCACCACTCCTTCCTGCTGAGCGCTGTACTCACACACCACCTTCACTCCTCCTACAGACAGTGAGAACAAGGGAGGTGAGAGTGTGTGTGTGTGTGTGTGTGTGTGTGTGTGTGTGTGTGTGTGTGTGTGTGTGTGTGTTAAAGTGTAGAACAGGAAATTTGAAATTACATGAAAGAGAATGGAGACATTTTGAAGACTTTAGGTGAGAGGATGCTGTAATTATCAAATAGGGCGATGCTGACCCCTAGTGGTACTTGAGGGTACTGTTAAAAGTAACTAGGTAGGAAGCAAGTCAGTTTTTGGCTTTAAAAACAATTCTGGGGTTCTGGAGAAAAAAAAAGTAGTATATTGTTTGTGAGGAAAACTATTAAAATATTCATGTATATTACAATCACAACTTAATTAGGCTTGTCCTTCTAAAACCTGTTTATTTATTATTAAAAGCTGATTACAGTCTCTGTTCTTCTGCTTCCTGTGTCACAGTTTGAAATCCACTGCAGGGTGTATCAATAATTAAATACATAAAATTACAAAGACAAAACATCCTAACATGGAGTCGATTATATTATAGTGAATCCAAATAAATATACTTTACTGTAGATCATTATTTTCTGATCATAATAGTGATGGAACCTTTTTGGCTCTTTGCTTCTGATTGGAATTAATTTTATTTTATTTTTAACTTAACACTTACTGTAGATTTGATAACCCATGAGACTCAGTGTGGAAAGCCGCGTTACCTTCAGGGCGTGGTATGATGCGGGTGGCACGCAGACGCGGTTTGGGCGTGCTGCGTAAAGCCGGGGAGAGCGCGGTGTCTTTTCCCAGAGTGGGGATTTGCGGGATCGAGAAAACGATCTCATATTTATGTTGGATTTTCAGGAATCCTGCCTACACAGAGATGAGAAAGCTCAGTGGTACATAGTGAGGAAGGAAAGCTAATAAAACACTATTAATTAATCCACATGTGCTTAAAACACTTGTAATTAAAGGTGGACAGATTGGCACAAACTTTACACAAGTGAAAGTGAGTAATGATTTCTGTGGAGCAGGGGGGTACAGTCTTATCCACAAAACCCGCTGTGGGTGCAGGTATTCATTCTAATCAAGTAGGAGTCACACCTGATTCCACCTGTTTAATCAGGTGATCTTGGCTTCAATAGACTCATGTGTGGCTTCTGCTTGGTTGGTTGGTTCAACATTAATGTGCTTCACTGGTTTAGATCTTATGTACGTGGCAGAACACCAACACACTGTAGGTGTAAATTAGAAAAGGAAAAAGAAAGTACATTACGGATTCACTTAAAGATCTATTTTCAAAATGCAAAAGTCCCAAATGAACCCTTTCATGCACACATTAGCTGCATATCCAGATTCTTTTATATTCTCACTTTTTATTTTACTTAAATTTGCAAGCGGTATTTTGGTCCTGTTTTAATTTTATTTATTCATTTAGCAGACGCCTTTATCCAAAGCGACTTACAAATGAGACACACTCACACACCAATGGTAGCAGAGCTGCCATAGAAGGTGCTAGCTTGCCATTGGGGGCAACTTCAGTGTCTTGCCCAAGGACACTTCGGCATGGGATCACCCGGGCCGGGATTCGAACCACCAACCCTACGATTAGTGGATTAGTGGACAACCCGCTCTACCCACTGAGACACAGCCGCCCTCAGCATCGTGTGAAACCGTATCACAGCTAGTCTGTACGTTCTTGCCTCGTAGCCACAGTTTATGTGCATTAAACTTGTTTTCATGTCTTTGTTGTTTCGTTAACATTTTCCTTAATATATAATCTGCACTTGCATCTGCCTTAGCCTCTGAAACGTGACGATATGTAACCGATTAGTCCAACTTCCAAGTGCTTGCGCTATCCGTCCACGCTAGGCTTGAGAAGGTACCAAACAACAGTGGAAATTGCTGTGCTCTGTAGTGTTAGAATTGGCATACGAGTGTCACCTTGACCAGGTAAGCTCCATCAGGCTCGGCTATGGCGGTGATGATCTTGTCCTGCTGTGTGTCCTCACCGCTTTCACTGAGGACATCGTCCTCCGTCTCGTCTGGGAAATGGACTCCTCCACCTTTGGACGTGGAGCCTGTTGGGGTGAAGGAAAGTGAGAGGACGAGATGGTGACAGATTACAGACACATAACAGTGAGTGGGAGGGTAAAAGAGACACAGTGTGGGTGTGTGACAGAGAAGGAAAATAGAGCAGAAACAGAGCTGATGTATTGATCAACACACACACACACACACACACACACACACACACACTCACTTTTCCTTCCTGTTGCCATGTCAACACAAGGCTGTGAGAGACGGGTGGTGATGTTCAGTGTCAGTGGGACGTCATCGCTAATAACTAGCGTCCACCTTGTGTCCCTGCTGAGACACGACAGAACAGTTACCTTCACTTCCTGTCCTTCTGCACAATGTGTTCTTCAAACCAGGGCTCTGAAAGTCAAATATTTGATCTGAACTTTATTTTATTTAATCAGGGTAGTCACACTGAGGTTATGTCTCTTTCTGACGCGAGCCCTGGCCAAAATGCAGCACATATTACGACTAAAATCATTCACACACAGAACATAACGAATGGCAAGAAAACAAGAGCATTCGTACTGAAACAATTAACGTAAATAGCTTAATATCTGATCATGGAGATCATAAAGTGTCCCTGTCACTATTCTGGGGCGTTAGACTCCACACAGTTCACAGGGTGAGTGCCCCCTGCTGGCCACATTAACACCACCTCCAGCAGCAACCATACTTTTCCCCATGAGGTCTCCCATCCAGGTACTCAGCTCAGCTCCAGTGGAAAACCAGGCGAGAACTGCAGGGAGAAACGGCTGTGCCATACTGTGCCCCAAATTGTAAAAACAGCACCATCTTTTGGATGAGACGTTAAACCGGGGTCCTGACTCTCTGTGGTCACTATAATAATAATAATAATAATAATAATAATAATAATAATAATAATTCCTGGATACTTATTGTAAAAGAGTAGGGGTATAACCCTGGGGTCTAGGCGAAATTCTCGCATTGGCCCTGCTCTATCATCCCCTAATAATTTCCATCTGTATTGACTACATCACACTTTAGGGCGGCTGTGGCTCAGTGGGTAGAGCGGGTTGTCCACTAATCCACTAATCGTAGGGTTGGTGGTTGGAATCCCGGCCCGGGTGATCCCATGCCGAAGTGTCCTTGGGCAAGACACTGAACCCTAAGTTGCCCCCGATGGCAAGCTAGCACCTTGCATGCAGCTCTGCTCCCATTGGTGTGTGAGTGTGTCTCATTAGTAAGTCGCTTGTGAATGTAAAAATGATATTTCTGTAAAGCTGCTTTGAGACAATGTACCACTGTACAAAGCGCTATATTAATTATTATTACTCTCTCCACTAATAGCTGGTGTGTGGTGGGGTTCTGGTGCACTATGGCTACCTTCACATCATCCAGGTTAATAACAATAACTACCAGCTCTCTTACTAAATTCCGATTTCACCTCAGGAACCTCAAAATAAATACAACTGTAACAATGTAAATTGTACAATGTTCTATATATTTACAACATTACTGATACAAAGAAAGAAATATAAAGACAAATATACTAATTTAAGGTCTTTTTTAAAGATCCAAAGGAGCATTAGCTTTAAAGCATTAAATTATAAATGACACGTTATAGCTGGTGAAAGTAGGTGCACTGTTTTATAAGCTTCAATACGTGTAGTTTAAACCGTATAACAGAAAGAGCTTACATAGTGACGTTCACCTGTTCATCTTCTCAGACCCAGATTTAATCTGTGATTGGTGTTATATAAACCTCTTTATTCCCTCGCTGATGAACTTCAGCTGTAGAAAAGCACCGGGTCACTTAAGCCTCGGATTGTGAACCTCGGGTTTTCTCACAAATTGCCAGTAATACGGTACAGCTGCGTTTAACAAATGCTAATAAATAGAAATAAATGTGTTTAATACACTAATTCAAATCATTATATAACTGACTAAAAAGAAATAATAATAATAATAATAATAATAATAATAATAATAATAATAATAATAATAATAATAACATCTCATTTTCAGTGTTAAATATTTATTATGTATGTTTTAAACATGTATTATTAAAAACAAATAAAAAAATAAATAATAAATTTAAAGATGTAATATAACACATCTCTCAGGCCCTGTTGGGGTTAATTGATATATTTGATACGTCACAGATCTCAGAACCAAAAATGGGTTTTCAGCCTGATGCCATAGGAGAACCCTTTTAAATTTCACAAAGAACCTTTTACTCCCAAGTTCTTTAGAGAACCGTCTATTTTAAAGAACGAATAGTTCCAGAGCAACAAAGAAACATGTTAATATAAGTTCTCTAAAAAACAGTTTTTAAACTTTAGTTAGTGCTTTAAGGAAACAAAATAAGGTTCTTAAGACTGATGCCTGCCTTGAGAACCTTTTCCAGCCCCACAAAGAACCTTACAGGGTTAACTTTAGCCTCTTGATACCTTGAAGAACCAATACACTGCTCTGAAGAATGTCTAATGAACCATAAAGAACCTCTTCAATTTCCAAAGAACCATACAGCTCATCTCAAAAGCCCTATACAATGAAAAATGGTCCATGACCAGAAGACGGTTCTTTGCAAAACCTACAGTGCTGTAAAAAACTATTGAACCATCTGTATACACCACGCCGATCTGTGTATCCCACGCCGATCTGTATACACCACGCCGATCTGTGTATCCCACGCCGATCTGTATACACCACGCCGATCTGTATACACCACGCCGATCTGTATACACCACGCCGATCTGTGTACACCACGCCGATCTGTGTATCCCACGCCGATCTGTGTATCCCACGCCGATCTGTGTATCCCACGCCGATCTGTATACACCACGCCGATCTGTATACACCACGCCGATCTGTATACACCACGCCAATCTGTGTACACCACGCCGATCTGTATACACCACGCCGATCTGTGTATCCCACGCCGATCTGTGTATACACTGAATGAGCAGCAGTGTGTGTGTTTGACTCAAATGTATTGACTCAGCTCTACGGTTTGCTTCCTCAGAATTTTATTGCGAGTGGTTCCTCAGCGGGATTCTGCAGCATCTCATAAATACTTCACTGACCTTGTTCCATCCGACCTCTACCTCCTCTCCTCCTGCAGCATTTTAATCCGGTGGCATTTCATTTGAAAGTCAGATCAGTAAACACTGATGAAAACTTCTCCCTGACATTTCCTGTGTCATGTGTGATATACTGTTTTCACTAAATAAACACTGATGTTTTCCATCTTCAGAGAGTCTAACTGTTGTTAAGGCACCGTGTAATCTGATCGTTCATCGTTTAATCGATTCACACTGTGTACAGAGGCCGTGTATCTGCAGTGAGTCGTGGTTTAGACTGACGGAGTCTGATCTCAGCTCAGAGAAATAAAAAAATTCATTCTTATTGCTGAGCAGGTCAGACAATGATATCGATGAAGAAAAGAGAAGAAAAGAGAAGCTGGTGAGGAGAAGGAGTGTTTAAAGCTGCTGTAACGGATAAGAAATATGATGTTATGTTTTATCAATAAAACATTGTAATTGTTGGTGTAAGAGCAATAAAACATGGAGACGTGCTGTTAGAGGCTGTTAGACTCTGCTCCATCTCACCATCCTGTCCTGGATTATTTTCCTTTCACTGCATGGTGCCAGGAGTTTTACTCCTGACGTGAAATCGATATAGATTGATGAAATGTATAAGAGAGGACAGAGAATAATATGACCAAAAAAATAACATACAGAAAGCTCATAAAGCAGTCCCATGTCTGCAACACACAGCGCGTATACATGCAGTGATGCATTATACATATAATCACACATCTATAAAGTGTTAATGAAGGGTTTCATGTTTAAAGCGGGGATTAGGATGACACATGAAGAACAGATGGATCCTCAATGTGATATTTATTCATATATATACACAAATACACACTCTCCCTCTCCCTCTCTCTCTCTCTCTCTCTCTCTCTCTCTCTCTCTCTCTCTCTCTCTCTCTCTCTCTCTCTCTATGCGGGTCGGTTACCGGGGGGTAAACGCACAAACCTGTGTGTCGGGATTCTCCGCGTGTCTCTCAGAAGCAGGGGAAACCTGGTGTGTGATCTGATGCGCGCGCGCGTGTGTGTGTGTGTGTGTGTGTGTGTGTGTGTGTGTGTGTGCTCTGAGGTGTGTGTTCTATTTCTGTCCTTCTCGACGCAAATGTGCAGCATCTTTGACGCAACGCGTCAATCACGGAGACGCGCTTCACCCATTGGTCGAGTGAACCTTATACTAACCCCGCCCCTAATCTCAGAGGCAGGCTGTTTTGCATTTTGTATAAAAATAAAACTAAGAATCTTCCATCCATCCATCTTCAACCGCTTAATGAATTAAATAATAATAATAATAATAATAATAATAATAATAATGTCAGAAATTATTGTATCTAAGCAAAACACTATCTACATAAAAAAAAAAAAAAACAGGGACAAAAAATGAAACATTTTTATTGACATTATTCACTCAGTACAGTCAGGACTGTGACCAGGAATACATTTAATATTTTCACTAATAATTCAGAGGAGCAAAAGTGAGATTAAACCGATTGTAGATATTCAGTCTGTGCAGGATTTCACAGGATTTGTGTCATCGTTGAGGCTAAAAACCCTGGATATTGCTGAGATGCAACTTGTGACGCACACACACACACACACACACACACACACACACACACACACACTCAGAAATCACTAATTTACACTACTTTAATTTACACACACTAAAAAACAACAAAGATTGAATGGAGAAATGAGGGTGCATCAATACTGATAGTGATACAGGTATCAGTCCAATATCACCCTCGTTTACTCAGGAGCATTCTCCTATACCTAACAGAGAGAAAATGTCAACAGACACGAAATAACAGCGATCTGAACAAACCTCATCATTATTGATCAAAGAAAAGCAGGCTGTAAACTGTCCTCTGGGAAAACATCGAGAGGAAGAAATACAGCAACTTCCTACACTGCAAGTCAGTAGATAAAATCTTTATCGTGTTTAAATGGTGTGTTTCATAAAGTGCGCGAGGACGTCCGACCCGAGCACACAGAGCAGTATCAGCGAGTATTAAAAATGAGTGCAAGGTGACGTGAATTACACACACAAAGGTATCTGTGAGCATGGAGCTCAGAATCAGTCACGAACGACAGAGCACTTCAGTCCTGTGAGCACTGAGCACAGAGACACGCCCACTTCCTTTCCTCTGCATGCAAATTCATACCAACACTTGAACATCTTAAACATTAAACTCAGCATAAGGACTTCATTGCTAGCAGCACACACCGGCCAGGTGAGAAAAAATACCTACACGCAACACACGGGGGTTAAAAATAACTTGTTCTTGACGATCCGCCGCTATCGGTTATTAAAAACGAAGGATTCTGACGCAGCGTAAAGAATAAAAAGGCTCTTTACACAGAGTTGTATAGAAACGCTTTCTGAAGTGAAACAAAACCCACTCTTCTCAACTGCAGCCTCACTCCATTCAAGTTAGCTAATATAGCTAGCTAGCTAATAGCGTGCTGCAGGAATGAGTCCTAGCACTCGGAAATGAGTTAGCATTATAGCACTCCCAGTTCCATCATCCCGAAGTCAATGGGTTTATGGATAAATACCTCAAATAAGGTCTGTACTGAACAAAAGGTCAAGATGAGTTCATGTATTTTGTTCTATGACTTACTCCAGTAATACTCCACTCGTGATTTCTTTTAAGCTTTTATGTGTATCAAAAAAGACGGTTGCTAATAAGTGGCTAAATGGGACTACAGAGGCCATCGGGGAAGTGAAACATCATCACGCCGAACAGGAAAACTCCTCTGCTAAAGCCTTGCTGTGTTTATACTCGTTTATTCTATTTTCTGTAATAATCCAAAAGCCAATGAAAAAATTCCTATTAGCTTGTTGTCTAGGAAACCAGGGTGATGCTAACTTGGCCTACAAAAATTCCTCCCCCCTGCAGCAGTCTATACGCTTCGTTTAAAATCAACTCGCAGCTCATTTCGCTATCACTATTGTTACAGACGAGTACGCTTTTGTAAAAGATTCAAATGTGTTGATCAGCGATTTTCACTCAGATGGAGCGATGGGACAAACGACAAGAGGAGCCTCGTTTTTCCCGGATTTGTTGGTGCAGGGACTGAAGCACGGATATAAGGTTTCAGTAAAGAAATAGACATTTGTGAAAATAAGTGCCATGGTGTCAGCGTTATAAAAAGACACTTGTCCTTTTTCATAGTCAACGAAAATCCCGACCTTCTGAGGTTTGGGGTTCAGGTAAATGGGCATCGACGGATTGGCACGGAAGGCGTATTCATGCTGGTCTCGCAGACTCAGGAGCCAGTAGCCGTTAGTCGGACTGATCGAGATCTTCCCCTTGCGTTTGATCGAGCGATTGACCACACCCAGGTCCCAGTCCGTCTTCTCACCCACGTGGACCTCCCAGTAATGGCGGCCTGAGCTGAAGCCTTGACAGCCGAGCACACAGACCACGCGGTCGAAGCGTTCGGGCACATCTATCACGGGGTGATAGTGGTCAGTGCAGTACACCTGCTTACAGTCCTCAGAGATCATCAGTCTAGGATGAGCAGAGTTTCGGTCCACAGTAACGTCCACTGAGAGAGGAGCAATGTCCATGGTTAGAGATTGAATATGTAAGGAATAAAACACTATGGGCAGTGCTGTTATAGAAAAATAATCCACAATGGTCTAGCGTAATATGGCCTGATGGGAAATTTCCTAGAACAGCAAGTCCTGAAGTGTTCGGTTCATTTTAACAAGCAAGTCGATAGTGTAGATCTCATAATTTATGAAACTGAGTGGATTGAACTTTGCACATTTGCAATAGCAGCTCATCTAAAGTATTCTGTTAAAATCACAGTCTAGTAACTAAACGTGACAAGTTTATAAAAAATGTTTTAAATCTTTAATCTTTAATAAAATAAAATAAAATACAGGAGCGTCCACAAGGGGGCAGCGGAGTTCAAATATGAAGGTTTCATCTGGTGGAGCTGGAATTTGTACAGTGACAAAGAAGAATTGAGGTGGAAAAAAAACTCACATGCATAGTCCTGTATTTTACAAAGTCCTACAAGTGAAAGCACACACACACACACACACACACACACACACACACACACACACACACACACATACACACACACAAACACACACACACACACACACACACACACACACACGAGAAAGTGAGAAGAGAGAGAGATTAAAATAATAAATATAATATAAAAATATATAAAATAATATTAAAATAATAAAAGTGATCTCTCATGGTGCTACAATGTTTACAAAATCATTAGGTGCATTCAGAAAAGAAAATCAGATCAATAAGATTTCTGTTTCTACACCAAATTAAAGAAGAGAAAAACAGATGAAACTCACGTGGTTGTTGTTTTACAGGTGATTCCATCGCTGAAGGTAAACCTGTAAAACACACATACACACACACACACACACACACACACACACACACACACACACACACACACACACACACACACACACACACACACACACACACACACACACACACACACACACACACACACACACACACACACACACACACACACACACACACACAGAAACACACACACACACACACACACACAGAAACACACACACACACACACACACAGAAACACACACACACACACACACAGAGACACACACACACACACAGAAACACACCTCTCTC
>JAFFST010055393.1:17605-30236 GCA_022414735.1 Noturus placidus
TCCGAAACACTTAAGTGTAACAAACATGCAAAGGAACAGGAAATGAGGAAGGGGGCAAACACTTTTTCACACCACTGTATTCCTGTAAAGCTGCTTTGAGACAATACCTATTGTAAAAAGTGCTATACAAATAAAATTGAATTGAACTGAATTAAAAGTCACATGAGTCATTTTCATGGCTGTTTGCACTTGCTATTGTAAACTGTCAAAATCGCACGAAATTCCCACCCAGCAGTTAGATCTTTTTCATCATACAACACCAATCTAGGAAGGTGACGGCTATCCCATTCTTCATCCAAGACACATGAAGCCAACCGACCACATCTGTTCATACTGCTGCTTAAACAGTTGGAGGAAAGCTCTCTCCACTGCCTTCTGCATGCTCCAGTTCACAGACGCACATGATTGACTAGTGCGATTGGCTAGTCAGCCACTCCTCCCTCTAAGAGCATGATCAGTTTTGCTTTTCTGTCGTCAGGATCCAAACCTGTGATCTACGTTTGTCTGTCGTGCCAATTGGAAGCCCCAAGACCTCAATATTAAAAGGCTGTGTCCGGGTAAAGATTGAATGGCAAAGATTGAATGAGCCTATAATACTAATGGTGCCAGTAATTACTTTAATATGGTAATTATGGAAATTATGGTTTCTGACTCCTGGTCCAGTGTACTAGTTTTTAATTTGAGTTTTGCAGCACAGTATGAATTATTACTGATAAAAATATGAGCTCTTTGGCAAGAAATGGAGACTGTCTTCACACAACATTGCCTATCAGAGCTTAATATCCAGCAAGCAAATTTGTGACTTACCATGACTTTTATCCAAATGTCACATTCAGGTCAGTTCATTAAAACTACTTGGAGTGCTCACACAATAAAGACAAGAAAACACAGACAGACTGCATCCTGTGCTCTTGCAGTGAAATGGATAAAAAAACTGTTCTGTATAATGTAAAGATATTTCATGCTACACATAGCTTTGTTTGGTTTATTACTCATATAGATTGACAAAAAAGTTGTGTTCTCATCATCATGTGCCTCATTCTTCCTAACAACCATTCGCACGCACTGGAGATTCGATTGGCTCAGGACTCTGTAGATGTGTTTTTGTGGGATGTTGGTGCGTTTATGGAAGTAGTTTGGATTCCAAAGAAGCAGCAAGACTTTTTTTGTGATCCTGGATCCAGATATTAACAGACCAGTTCAAGGGTCTGGTCATGAAAAAAAAAAGAAAAAAGGCAAAAACAAAGTGGTCGCCAAACTAGCAGCAGCAGAATAGCAGAAGCAGATCTGTTTTAACAGCGAATTAAAACCAACACTGATTTGTTTCATTTCAGAGTTTCACAATTACATTGCTGCATAAATATGACCCCAATTCCAAAAAAAAGCTGTGTACAATGTCAATAAATGTAAATAAAAACAAAATGCATTGATTTGCAAATCTCATAAACCCACATGTTATTCACAATAGAACATAGAAAACATATCTCATGTTTAAACTGAGGAAAAGGACCATTTTAAGAAAAAAATTAGGTCATTTTGAATTTGATGGCCGTGACATGTCTCAAAAAAGTTGGGACGGGGCAACAAAAGGCTGGATAAGTAAATGTTACTAAAAAGCTTATTTATCCGTAGGTCAGTATCTGGTGTGAGCCGCTTGTGGGTTTAGGGTCGTTGTCTTGCTCCATGACCTGCTTTCTCTTCATATTCAGTTCACGGACAGATGTCCTGATACTTTTCCTTTAGAATTCTCTGGTATCATTCAGAATTAATTGTTCCATCAATCATAACAAGTCGTCCTGGTCCAGATGTAGCAAGACAGGTCCAAACCATGACACTACCACCACCATGTTTCACAGATGAGATAAAGTTCTTATGCTGGAATGCCGTGTTTTCCTTTCTCCAAACATAACGCTTCTCATTTAAACCTAAAACTTCTATTTTAGTCTCATCTATCCACAAAACATTTTTCTAATAACCTTCTGGCTCGTCCACGTGATCTTTAGTAAACTGCAGAAGTGCAGCAATGTTCTTTTTGGAGAACAGTGACTTTATCCTTGCAACTGTCCATGCACTCAATTGTTGTTCATTGTTCACCTGATGGTGGACTTGTGAACATAAACATTAGACAAGACAGACGGCCTTGAGATTTTTCAAAGTTACCCTGGGTTCCTTTGTGACCTCGTGGACTATTACACGTCTTGCTCTTAAGAGTGATCTTTGTTGGTCACATACTTGCACAAACACATGTTGTGAAGACCAGATTTGATAGATCTTTGATAGTCCTCACTCTCACCTGATTGTCATCCCACTGACTGAAAACACCTACCTCTAATTTCACCTTCAAATTAACTGCTAGTTTCCCTCAATAAATAAATGACCAAGTATAACATTTTTGTCTCATTTGGTTCTATTTTTAGGACTTGTGTGAATATCTGATGATGTTTTAGGTCATATTTATGCAGATATATAGAAAATTCTACAGCACCAGTCTAAATACCTATGAAACTATTTCCTGTAGACATGCTCTGCTTTTAATATATTTATCTGTGTTAATGTGTTTATCTGTATTTACCTCTCCTCCAGTGCAGTGCAGCAGAGATGTGCAGATGCCAGAGGACCACGGACAAAATCATAAACATCAAGGTGGTCTCCATGTTTTCCTTTGTCTCTAAACGTTCCTCTTACTATCACTAACATATAGCACTAGGGCCTGAACCCAGACATTCAACACTATAATGCCTTCACATTACTCTCTCTCTCTCTCTCTCTCTCTCTCTCTCTCTCTCTCACACACACACACACACACACACACACACACACACACACAAAACTGCGAACTCCATCCTCCTCCTCCTGGCTCAATCTCTCCTCTTCTCTGACAGAGAAACGAATCTTGTGTAGAGAGCAGACGGAGGGTGACGGTCATCTGGAAGTTATCACGACATGAGGACAGTCTGCTTACTTTTCTAATTGACTGACAAGGCACATCACTAAAATTAACTCCAGGTCTTTTTCCTTTTCCAGGACTTCAGCCTTGTCACATTTATGCAAAGTAAAAGTCAAGTACACAAACAAAAAGATTCTTGCCCAAGAGTCTTCCAACATCGAGACCCATAACCAATCCCACTACCCCGTTAAAATAAACTGCAGTAAAGACAAAAATGACAATGTTTCAAGTTTCCATTGTTCTTTTTTTTAAAATGATTTTACCATCAGCACATAAATGACTGTGGTAGCATTCCCCCCTGCACACACCTGCCAGAGTCAGTGCGACAAATAGTATAAAAACATTATTTCGGTTCCAGATAACTGTTACTATTTCCAGTAAATGTGTAGATGTGAACCAGCCTTGGCTTACAGAAGCCTAAGTACAGACGGGGCTTTAGGAATTCAAAGTTCTCTATTTTCATTGGCTTGGTAGCAGCGAAAAGGAACTCAGTGTTCCACAGAAACAGGATGAACAATACAGACACACACCCACGCACACACACACACACACACACACACAGAACCAGTTGCAATAACTGACAATACCTAGCACACCCTTTGCACATCCATAGACAAATCAGCATAAAAAAACAACAACTTCATCTTGGATACAGTGATGTTTATTATCCTGTCCCCAGCTCAATACGGCACAATGTGGTAACAAAAGAGTTTGAGGACTCGTAATTCAGAAACAATCATATGGCAGGTGGTGAATAAATGAATGTTAAAAAGGAGGTGGTGGTACAAACATATAATTGGCCTCCAGCGCCAAGCACTTCAGACATGCCTTCAGTCAGAATGCAGCGTTCAGCCTCTTTCGCTTCAGGCTCTAATATTCTGCTCTTTGGTGCTCAGTCAGAACACAAGTTGTAAAAATAAATAAATAAAAAAAAGCACTTCAGAAAGTCATATGGGCTGCAAGTGCTATTGGCCTTGTATTTTGCAACACAACTAAGGACAAATGTCTTCTCTATTGGCTCCGAGACCGGTTTTCTACCCGATCGGTTCTGCTATTTACCCAGAGGAGCCTGGCCAAGTTATTGACTATCATTGCTTGCTGTCATGGAGTAAATAAATTCTAGCACAAAGGTCTGGAATTTAATAAGTACAACAGTTAAGGTAAGAATATGTTGTTTTTTGTGTTTTGTGCAGTGGGTGTCAGACCAGTTTTCATGGTCCCTCAACCACTATATATCGTTGTTCTATGTTCTGTTGTAACATAACAAAACGGTACAATCAGACGAACTGATCTTGTTTTGGTAGCCCCATACTTACTAGGTTCCTACAACGAAGACACCATTGAGGCATGTCCATTGTTGTTTATTGTATTGCACACATGATTTAAAGCAGACTTACCTAGAGTTCCTGTCAGCATAGATTGGTCTGCAGAGCTTGTACTGTGCTCATATTTGGGATAATCAGTTGTTTATGAAATCGATGTTTAGCAGCAGTAACTATTTGCACCCAGTGCTTTCTGTGTATGTCTATTTTATGCCAACAGGTGGCACTGGTAGACCACATTTCTGTCTTTTCCATGGCACCTCGCCACCCCAACTCTGTTTGGCCTGGATTAATTTTTGAGCTCTGCAACAAATATAGAAGGGGAAACAAAACCCTCTCTAATGAAACTATGCAAAGCACTTTCCATGTTGTGTGAATTTAAATGCAGGTGGGCCCCCTTGTAAAGGACCTCCATGTAATTGCCTGGGTAAACCTCAGATATGTAAATGTTCTTAGATTGCTAGCTTTGTGTGTTTGAATAGCCTTAATTGCTACATCGTGAGGCTGCATATCAAAGCAATGCTTTATCTGCTTTTAAAAGGAATGAAAGGCAGAAACACGGTAAACAGTGTCTAGCCTTCTAACTCTACCTGCAAAAAGGGCTTCAGTCCGTGACCCTGAAGTCAGAACTAGTCTAAAGCTCTCTGTTTCTATAGCGCATGATCTATTTCTGAACCACAAGCTACGATTTCTCTTCCCAGTATTCTCTATCCAGTATGGGAATTATATAGTGCACAAATGTCCTGTGCCTGTTTCCCATCACACTGCTGTTCCCTTCTTCTGTAACCAGGAACACAAACTCAATTATATTATATACATTAAAATGTAATTATTTAATGCATTCAAAAGTATTAACACATCAGTGTCTGGAACATTCGCTAAGCTAAAAGCAACTACAGTGAAGGGAAATACATATTGGTTTTCAGACACTTTAGTTTTATTACTGCTTGTTGGCAATCACAGCTTTAAGACATATATAATAAAAAAGTAATAAGCTTTGTGCATAATCGTGCTTCAACTTTGACCCATTTCTCAAATCATCGATTCTCTAACGTTATGAGGACTTCCCTGATGGCACATAAGAACCTCCATGTATTTTCAATGGGATTCAAGTTCACAGACACCTGGACACTACAGACACCGAGTAACTAATCTTATAACCTTATATGTCCATAAACTCATAATAGAGAACTGTTGAAACTTTATAAAAGTGTATTTCATGGCAGATGTTTGAGGCTTGAACATTTGGTCAATCATGGACCATTGGTCTAACTGGAGCATAAGGCCATTAGCAATGCACAAGGTGCATCTCACAGTCTGTGGAAATACTACTGGATATTCAGCTCCTTCCTGAGGAGAGAAGTGAGCGCAGTGTTACTGTGGCACAGAAAGAAACAGTCAAAAGGTTGCTAAGTCGGTTGGAAGAGTGAGGACTTTTACAGCATTGGTGTTAGAATGGAGAGAACAGGAGCTGGCAGTGGGCATGGTCCAAATGCAAAACCCGTTAGTGGCAATACAAAAGCACAATGATGGGCAGATCTTAGTAGAGCTAAGTAACCTATAACCCACCTCTATACAGAGACAGACACTGATGAGTTTTCAGTGGCTGCATCTCATTCTATAAGCTCGAGGCCCATGATAGCCTGCCACTTAATGATCACAGGGGAATGTAGGAGTGTGACTCAGCATCAGTTGCAAATGCATTGTAGGTTGATTTTCCACTCAACAGAGCTGATCAAATTCCTAAACCAATGAATGTTATGGTTACAGAGATATACAGTTTGAGCCCAAGCAAGGGCTATCCTACAGTGTATGAACCGTGTTAAAGAGCCACACTCAATAGCTTGTCAAAGCTGTGACCTGAGTAAAAAATAAGCATACTGGCTGCAATGGCTCGGACATTAGTGTCACTGCTACAGGCTACAGATAATAATAGGGCAGCTGTGGCTCAGTCGGTAGAGCGGGTTGTCCACTAATCCACTAACCGTGGGGTTGGCGGTTCGAATCCCGGCCCGGGTGATCCCATGCCGAAGTGTCCTTGGGCAAGACACTGAACCCTAAGTTGCCCCCAATGGCAAGCTAGCACCTTGCATGGCAGCTCTGCTACCATTGGTGTGTGAATGTGCTCTCATTAGTAAGTCGCTTGTAAATGTAAAAATTATATTTCTGTAAAGCTGCTTTGAGACAATGTACCATTGTAAAAAGCGCTATATAAATTATTATTATTATACATATAACTGCTCGGAACAGCAGGTGCAAACGGAGACACACTGCACCACCTGCCTCTAGTACCTGGCAGGTCTCTGGAGAACAGGCAGGTTCAGTTTCCTGGTTTGCTCAAATGTGCAGCCTGATCATTAGGCCCAACGTTGCTATTGCACATACTGAAATGCTGGTGTAAGAATTTCGGCAGCCCAACACATATGGGACTGTTATATAACAGTGTTGGGGTAGCTACGGTGGCAACAAGATTACACTGAGATTACAATTAATTGGCACTTACTTGAGTAGAGAAGCAGTAGCTGAATTATATTCAAAATAATTCTTTTCACCAATTTGCATAGTGGTGAGACACAATGCTTTAAACACGACCACTCAGATGACTGTATCTGTTACAAATCAAGCTCAGCAATGCAAATTTAGCGGAGAACGTGCATAGGTGCATGCGGATCAGCTTTCACGGAGAATAACACGTTCTCTCGACTGGATCTATTGCAGTCTGGACCAAATTACAGAGGAATGTCACCACTGTGAAACACCAATGGCCCAAATGGCCGTAGGCTTTAATTATTGTATGTTATAATAACTTGGACACATCTGGTCATAGAAGTGTTTTCTTCATTTTCTATTCATTTTGAAACAGTATTCTGGATGGAAGCTTTTCACACTCTCAAGCAGCTTCATGAGAAATTCTCCTTTTAAATAATTTTATTATGTATTGGGTGTAATTAAAAGGAAGCTAGGAGGATGGTCAGATACCGAGTAAAAATGAAGTTCAGTACATCCTGGACCTGTGAACAAAACTCCACACACTGGGTCACTTATCGCAGGAGAATTGACTTCAGGCCCCAAAAGTCCACAGTGGCTCTATGATAAACACTCCCAACTGAGACAATGTGCACCAGTAGATCAGGCCCTCGTATTACTCCACCCCTCTAGCTCAGAATTATGCTGGCAAAGACCCTTTGACATGAAATGAACAGGACAGATTTAACATCTCAAACTCCTGAAACTGTGGAGAGAAGAGATGGTGGTGGCAAAGAGACATGAGTTGGGAGGTGAGTACTCAAAAACTTCCAATCCCAGACTGATCCCAGTTGGAGCCCATTTCCTATAGTTCCAGAGAGCAGAGGTTACCAAAGTGAAGCCAATTTTACAGACATCCTCTGCCTTGGTGCACTTAAAAAATAGAAAACCACATAAAAACTGCCCTTGGAATAGTTATGAACAGCAAGCCTATTGTACACAAAAGAATGGTTCAAGACAAATTGGGGTACATGCTAGAGAATGGTCTAATAAGCCACTTTTCCCTTGTTCAGTACGACCCGACTCGACTCAACTCTGCTCACTCTACTTTTCTGACCTTTCTTTTCCACTAGTGTCACTTCAACATGGGTGCCATCTTCCACTCGCCTTCATGCAGGAATAATGTTGAATTAGCGACGCCACGTAGAAATATATGGTCGCATGGAACCTCGACAGAGGTGGTGCTAAAAAAAGTACCAGGTACTATCCACAGTGGAAAACCCCAAAAAAGTGATCAGAATCAAGTCGAGCCAGTGGAAAAACACCAATAGATGAGTCACACAGTGACAAACAGCCCCATTGTGCTTGTTTCCAAGGTAGATGGGGCAGTATGATTCTGCGTGGACTTTTGTAAAGTAAATGCTATATGTGGTTCACTTTTATTAAACCCTGGAGTTTACCAAGTCCTACTGGCAGATTCCTTTATCACTAAAGTCCAAGGTTTTCTCCACTCCGTTCAGCTTATTCCACTTTTTCTCTGTTCTTTATGGGTATTTTTTTCTTTTACAGTACCCACTACATTTCAATAGCAGTGACTGCTATTGGGATCTACAGCATGTGAGAACAGTCCTAAACTTCAGCCGGTTTCTTTAAAGTGTCCACTGGTCAGAGAAATGCCAGCGGCCTTTTGTGATTCTTAAAGCAGCTCTCTGTGGGGCCCACCTGCAACCCTCCCTGAGTTTTCTCTACATTTTATGTCAAAGACTGACGCATTAGAAAGAGGACTAACGGCCATTCTATCCCAGGTCGTGGAGTGTGAAGCTCTCTGTGCAAAAATCACAGTATAGCAGTTTAGAAAAGGAGTGTCTGGCCATCAAGTGTCATTATCTGGTACTACTTATTGGGGAATCCTTTCACCCTTGGCTGAGACCATGCTCTCCTGCAGTGGTTCCACTGCATAAAGGATGCCAACTTGTGGATCATTGGTTTATGGTATTACAGCCTATTAAGTTCACTGTGGCTCACAGGGGGCACAGATAGTACGGGCTGATTTTCTCTCTCATCAGAAGGTTGAGAGGATTGCAAGCCTGTGTTGGGCAGTTTGGGCATGTAGCAGAAGGGGATGTGGTTTATCATGGGTCTGCACTGGGAAGGAAGTGTTTGGGGAAGCATACCCGAGCCCTGGATCTGCTGTGTTCTCTGAGCAACATACTGCTGAGATTGTTACGTCACAATTAAAAACAGACGTATCTAATATATTGGCATTTTTACATTTTCAGTTCCTCAGTGGATTTCTAAGAACAACTGTAGCTAAAACAAGGTTTTCCCACACTTTTAGAAGACACACTGCTAAATTGATGGCCAACGAATTGTTGTCTCCTTACTGAGAATAACACCAGGTGAGTTTTTGTGGATTTTTAATCACAGAACCAAAACCTCATCTGATAGTGTTTGAGATACGGAAAACTGATAACAGAGTAAACAAGCATTTGCTCCCCTAAGGCACTCAGTTGATAGAAACCCAACAATCAACTGAATATGACCTCCATTTAATTAAGCACTTATTACAGTCATCCTAACATTTGCTAGTTTTTATATCCATTTATAAGCAAAGTAATGTGTGTCTGTCCCTGCCAATGTCTTAGACACTTGTTTACTATAGATGTGCTGGCTCCTAATGGCACATGCTGTTTGCATTCATTTGATCCATTAGGGATTTCATTACTGGGGCAATCGAAAGTTCCTCACACTCTACCAATTGCACAAACTCATACAGACACAAACAAACAAAAAATCCGACTGCAAGCATAAGTACTCTCATTCCCAATAGTTTTGGTATTTCTGAAGAAATTCTGTAGTGTTGCATGAACTAATGCGCCAATGCTAATGCTAATGGATTTTCTGAAACGATATCATTCCCTAGAATAAACATGAGCTCTTTACAAACATCTCTATTATCTAGTATTATGTCCTGACTTAACAGTTTCAACTCGTCCTGATCCTGCAGGATTAAATCTGAACCTCTGCTGTCGCTTATGCATATTTTGCATAGTCCTTTAGGGACAACATGTATAAGAAATGAAGAAGGGCATGTAATTAGGCATGTAATCAACACTGATGAGTATGAAAGTGTACAGTGGAAAGTGCAGGCAGGGGTGAGTCGTATTTCGAGTGTTCTACATCTGAATTCTACATCTCTAGATTTGAGGGTCAGCCACTGTGTTATCTGTGTTATCCAGAGAGAGAGAGAGAGAGAGAGAGAGAGAGATACCGGTGCAGTGAATGGGAACGTAAAGAAAGAATGACTGAGAGAAGGATAAAAGAAGGGACCTTGTGGTCTCTCACCTCTCGCCAACTCTCAATCTAAGTATATATATATGTACACACACTATTGTGCTCAAAGGTTTGCATACCCCTTGGAGAATCTGCTAAATCTTAATACAGATAACAAAATAAGACGGATCATAAAAATCCCATGTTGTTGTTTATTTTGTTTTGTCCTGAATCAACTATTTCACATAACAGATGTTTACATATGTTTGATTCTTAATACTGTGTGTCATTACCTGGATAATCAACAACTGTGTTTATATTTTGTGAAAGTTCTTCATGAGTCCCTTGTTTGTCCTGATCAGTTAAACGGTCCACTGTTCTTCAGAGAAATCCTCCAGGTCCTGCACATCTTTACTTTTCCAGCATATTCTACATATTTGAACTCTTTCCTACAGCGACTATATGATGTTGAGATCCATCTTTTCACACTGAGGACAACTGAGGGACTCTTACAAAAGGTGCAAACATTCACTGATGCTCAAGAAGACAACACGAAACATTAAGAGCCAGGGGGGTGTAAACTTTTGAACAGGATGATTGGTGTAAATTGTTAGCATTTTGTCTTCTGGGATTATTTTATTTAGCATCTGAAGGGCAGTACTGAATGAAAATGAAATAAAATAAAAATAAAAGAAAGATCTTTAAACAAAATAATTTACTCTGATCATCCTGTTCAAAAGTTTTCACCAACCTGGCTTTTAATGTAAAAGCTATAATCTTGTTTTGTGAACTACATGTAAACCTCTGTTATGTGAAATAGTTTATTCAGGACAGAACTAAATAAACCACAACATGGGATTTTTATGATCTGTCTTATTTTGTTATCTGTATTAAGATTTAGCAGATTCTCCAAGGGGTATGCAAACTTTTGGGTACAATTGTATATATGAGCTTGAATAAGGGCTCTGGCCTCTGTTCCACACGGTCCTACTGCCCCCTACCAGCACCGCACACAGTTGTTTTTTTATTGTGGGTTGGTTTAGAGAGTGCATAAATGGAAAAATGCCAGCTATGGATTTTATGGGTTTTTTCATCTTGTTCTGTGAGGAAACAGCTGATTAAACATTATAAAGCACAAACATGAACACATCCATGATCTCTGATTTTAAACTTGCCATGAGTCTGAATATCCAGACAAACACACACTATCTTAATACAATACTGGTTTTATTATCTTTGTAAAAATAAATAATTAAATAAAAAGTACCAGTCATTACAGGAACAAATGGCTGCTAATAAGTCCCATGATGCATTTCTGGTGTGAAATAGTGCGGCCCTTGTGTCTCTGGCAGCGCTGTTTGAATTCGACGGTACAGCGAGACATCGATTTGCCTTTCAGGTTTGTCTAACGATCATTCCTATACTTATATACATTTTATACATAAAATAGGGATTTTCTTAACTACTTACCTGTAAATGTATGAAGAAGCATTCAGTTTGAAGCCTTTCTTACATATCTGATGAATGTCATTCACATTCATCTTCAGGAGCTCTTGAAGACACTGTCTAAAAAATCCCGCCATTGTGAGTGTACTCAATGAACCAAAAACACAGGAGCGGGGTTAAGAAGAAGGCGGAGCTGTTCCCAAACACATCTGCACACATATTGGTTGTACTGTTTTGAGAGTACATTGCGAAAGCAGAGCAACACAAGTGCACCCACGGGAGAGTCGATCTGTCATCCTTACTAAAAGCAGAATTACAGCTAGATATTTCATTCAACGTGAATATATTATTGCTGTCTTTGTTTCCTAATTCTAGCACGTCTGCCTCGTACCTGCGGGGTCGGGGGTTCGAAGCCTGCCTCCACCCTGTGTACTCGTGTTTTGGGGTTTCCTTCAGGTACTCCGGTTTCGTCCCCCAGTCCAAAGACATGTATTGTATTCTGATTGGCATTTCCAAATTATCCGTGGTGGGTCAATTTTGCCCTGCAATGGATTGGCACCCCATCAAGGGTGTCCTCTGCCTTGTGTTCCCTGCGATGGGCTCCAGGCTCCACTGTGACCATGTGTAGGAGAAGCATTAAGGATGGACGGATTAAATGAAGAGCCATAATATCATACACCGTGGCAGCAATTTTGGTGCAGTGGGTAGCATTGCCACCTCATAGCACCTCATAACTGTCTGGATGGAGTTCCTGTACGTATGTCCTCCCTGTGTTTGTGTGGGGGGTATTTTTCCGGGTTCTCCAGTTTCCTCCCACTGCAGAAAGTGCACATGCTTGGATATGCTAAATTGTCTCCATGTGCAAACAGTGTCCTGTTAGATCAGACTGGCATCCTATCCAGGCTGAATCCTCCCACCAGTGCTTCCCGGGATTGTCTCTAGATCCACTGTGACCGTGATCACACAAGAACCGTCACTGTAGATGAATACAGATGCCTTTGATGTGGATCTTCATCAATCATTGCCCATTGCATTGTTTTACGTTCAAGCGCTTTCTCGGACCCTGGTACGACCAAACACAATCACAAGTTAATTTCTGAAGATGCAGCGTTCTAACTGCTTCTGACAAATTATCCTACTGGTACACATCCTCTATACTTTTCACCACCTATATATA
>JAFFST010055395.1:19777-39684 GCA_022414735.1 Noturus placidus
GATTTCCCCTCCCCCCAAACCCAAACACCCAAGTCTCCATAACCCAAAGGAGACAGCAGTGTATCCCTCTACAGATAAAGCTGTCCACACTGAGACAACCACTCGGAAAGAACGCTGAACTAACCAACCCTTACCAAAACTAAACATTTCAGTAAGAGAATTCCCCTACTGACTTCAAATCTGATAAACAGTCTGCGCACAATAATAGATATAATGTTTAACTTAATGTTTAACTTTAACTTAAAAAAATATAAAAATAAAAATTAAAAAAATAAAAAGAACACGCACGCCGCTGTGCAGGTGATACAGTTCATCCTGATGTTAAGAGTTTCACATATTCTCCTGCTTCCTCCGCTGAAATAAAGTCCTTCTGGACACCGTTATGTGTAATTGCGAAGCCGAGCTGGGTGAAGTATTCCATACCGAGCGCCCTCAACATCACGAAGCTGACGCCGAACCTCATTAAATGCAGCTCGAGCCCGAGCTATCTTAGGTGTGTAATCAGGGAAAACGGAGATAATCAAATTCCTCACTTTAATCCGCTGGAGCTCTCTCGCGCGCTGTAAAATCTCCACACATTGCGTGTGATAATGAAATCTGCACACAATAGCTCGTGGTCGTTCATCAGGCTTGGGCTTCGGCTGAAAGGTCCGGTGGGACCGGTCCAAAACCGGCTCCTTCTCCAGACCAAACGCCTCTTTTAACAAGGCCGCTACAGCAGCAATGGAACATGTATTAGAACCTTCTGGAACTCCCATTATTCGAACGTTATTGCGCCGCGACCTCGTCTCCAAATCCTCACGCGCGCACTCGGCCTCAGTCGTGTTTGAATGCCACCTCGGGTTTTCGTATTCTTTCCAGACATTTTAACGTGCCAAAAATTCAAATTATAAGCAAAGATAATGACTAAAATAAGTTAAAGTATATTATATGACCAAAAAGCACAAATTAATTAAATCTTTAAGCGATATCAGCAGGAGCCTCCAACTTCACGTCCCACTCCGTTCAAACCCGAATTCGAACCTCTCCCACACTCCACACTATACACTTCACACTCCACACGTCAAACTCAACACTCCACACTACACACTCCACACTACACACTACAAACTACACACTCCACACTCCAAACTACACACTCCAGACTCCACACTCAACACTACAAACTCCACACTCCACACTTCACACTACAAACTCCATACTGCACACTCCAAACTACACAATCCATACTCCACATTACACACTCCACACTACAAACTCCACACTCCACACTACACACTCCACACTACAATCTCCACACTCCACACTACAAACTACTCACTCCACAATACAAACTACAGACTACACACTCCACACTACAAACAACACACTCCACACTACAAACTACAAAATAGACACTACACATTACACACTCCACACTCCACACTACAAACTACACACTCCAAACTCCAACCTCCGCACTCCACACTCCACACTCCACACTACAAACTACACACTCCACACTCCAAATTACAACCTCCACACTACACACTACACACTCCACACTCCACACTACAAGCTACACACTACACACTCCACACTACATACTCCACACTCCACACTACACATTCCACACTACACACTCCACACTACAAACTACACACTACACATTACACAATACACACTACAAACTACACACTCCAAACTACACACTCCAAACTCCAACCTCTGCACTCCACACTACACACTCCACACTACAAACTACACACTCCACACTACAAACTACGCACTACACACTCCACACTACAAACTACACATGCCAGACTACAAACTACACACTGCAAACCACAAGCCACACACTACACACTCCACACTACAAACTAAGCACTACACACTCCACACCACAAACTCCACACTCCACACCACAAACTCCACACTGGAAGCTACACACTCCACACTACAAACTAAGCACTACACACTCCACACCACAAACTCCACACTCCACACCACAAACTCCACACTGGAAGCTACACACTCCACACTACAAACTAAGCACTACACACTCCACACCACAAACTCCACACTCCACACCACAAACTCCACACTGGAAGCTACACACTCCACACTACAAACTAAGCACTACACACTCCACACCACAAACTCCACACTCCACACCACAAACTCCACACTGGAAGCTACACACTCCACACTACAAACTAAGCACTACACACTCCACACTACACACTCCACTTTACAAACTACACAATACACACTACAATCTACACACTCCACACTACACACTCCACTTTACAAACTACACACTACACACTACAATCTACACACTCCACACTACAATCTACACACTCCACACTACACACTACACACTCCACACTACACACTCCACTTTACAAACTACACACTACACACTACAATCTACACACTACAAACTACACACTCTATTTTACACACTCCACACTACAAACTAGACACTCCACACTACAAACTACACACTTCACCCTACAAACTACACACTACACACTCCACACTACAAACTACACACTCCACCCTACAAACTACACACTCCACACTATAAACTCCACACCACAAACTCCACACTACAAACTACACACTCCACACTACACACTCCACACATCACACTCCACATTAAAAACTCCACACTCCACACTACAAACTACACACTCCAAACTACACACTCCAAACTACAATCTACACACTCCACACAACACACTCCAAACTACACACTCCACACTACAAACTACACACTCCACAATACACACTCCAAACTACAAACTAATCACTCAACACGCCACACTACAAATTACACACTCCAAACTACACACTCCACACTAAACACTCCACACAACAAACTACACACTCCACACTCAACACTACAACCTCCACACTACTCACTACAAACTACTGACTACACACTCCACACTACACACTCCACACTCCACTCTACACACGACACACTGCACACTACAAACTACACACTCCACACTACAAACTCCACACTACACACTACAATCTACACACTCCACAGTCCACACTACAAATTACACACTCCACACTCCAAACTACAACCTCCACACTACACACTACACACTCCACACTACACACTCCACACTCCACACTACAAACTACACACTCCACACTACAAACTACACAATACAAACTACACACTACAAACTCCACACCACAAACTCCACACTACAAACTACACACTACACACTACAAACTACACACTACAAACTGCACACTACAAACTACACACTCCACACCACAAACTCCACACTACAAACTCCACACTGCACACCACAAGCCACACACTACACACTCCACACTACAAACGACACACTTCACACTACACAGTACAACTTCCACAGTACACACTCCACACTGCACAGTCCGCACTGCACACAGCACCCTACACACTGCACCGTACACACTGCACTGTACACACTCCACACTAAACAGAATACTACACACTGCACCTTACACACGCCACACTCCACCCTACACAGTCCGCACTGCACACTCCACAATGCACACTACACGTTACACACTGCACCCTACACACTCCACCCTACACACAGCACCCTACACACTGCACCCTACAGACTCCACACTACACACTTCACACTACACTGAACACTCCACACTCCGTACTACACTGCACACTGCACACTACCCACTCCACAGTCCACACTATACAGTCCACTACATACTCCACAGTCTACACTCCACACCACACTGCAGACTACACACTACACACTCCACACTACACACTCCACAATACAAACTACACACTCCACACTACACACTCCACACTACAAACAACACACTCCACACTACAAACTACACACTACACACTCCACACTACACACTCCGCACTACAAACTACACACTCCGCACTCCACACTACAAACTCCACACTACAAACTCCAGACTCCACACTCCACACTGCACACTACAAACAGCACCCTACAGATTCCACAGTACACACTCCACACTACACACTACAAACTATAAACTCCACACTACACACTCCACACTACAATTTACACACTCCACACTACACACTCCACACTACAAACTACACACTACACACCCCGCACTCCACACTACACTACACACTCCACACTACACTACACACTGCACACTACAAACTCCACACTACAAACTCCACCCTACACACACCACACTGCACCCTACAAACAGCACCCTACAGATTCCACACTACACACTCCACACTAAACAGCCCACATTACACACTCCACACTGTACACTCCACTCCACACTGCACACTGTACCCTACACACTACACTGCACACTACACACTGCAGTGTACACTATGCACTCCACACTCGACACTGCACACTCCACACTCTACACTTCAATCCACACTGCACACTACACACTACACACTGTACCCTACACACTACACTCCACACTACACTGCACACTCCACACTACACACAGCACCCTACACACTCTACACTACACTGCACACTACCCACTCCACACTACACTACACACTCTACACTCCACACTGCACACTACACACTCCACACTGCACACTCCACACTATGCACTCCACGCTCCACACTACACACTTCACACTACACACTCCACATTGCACACTGCACACTCCACACTACACTGCACACAACGCACTCTACACTACACACTATGCACTACACACTCCACATTCCACACTCCACAGTACGCACTCCACACTGCACACTAAACACTCCAGACAACACACTAGACACTCAACACTACACACTACACACTCCACACTACAAACTACACTCTACACACCCCGCACTCCACACTACACTACACACTCCACACTACACTACACACTGCACACTACAAACTCCACACTACAACCTCCACCCTACACACACCACACTGCACCCTACAAACAGCACCCTACAGATTCCACACTACACACTCCACACTAAACAGCCCACACTACACACTCCACACTCTACACTCCACTCCACACTGCACACTGTACCCTACACACTACACTACACACTTAACACTCCACACTACACACTCCACACTACAAACTACACACTCCACACTAAACACTCCAAACTACAAACTAAACACTCCACACGCCACACTACAAATTACACACTCCAAACTACACACTCCACACTCCACACTAAACACTCCACACAACAAACTACACACTCCACAGTACACACTCCACACTGCACAGTACGCACTGCACACAGCCCCTACACACTGCACCGTACACACTGCACTGTACACACTCCACACTAAACACAGAACACTACACACTGCACCCTACACACGCCACACTCCACCCTACACAGTCCACACTACACCCTACACACAGCACCCTACACACTCCACACTGCACACTACACACTACACACTGTACCCTACACACTACACTCCACACTACACTACACACTACACAACACACTACACTAGACACTCCACACTACACACTCCACACTGCACCTTACACACGCCATACTCTACCCTACACACACCATAGTACACCCTACACACAGCACCCTACAGACTCCACACTACACACTCCACACTAAACAGTCCACACTACACACTACACTGCACACTACACACTGCAGGGTACACTATGCACTCCACACTCGACACTGCACACTCCACACTCTACACTTCACTCCACACTGCACACTACACACTACACACTACACACTGTACCCTACACACTACACTCCACACTACACTGCACACTCCACACTACACACAGCACCCTACACACTCTACACTACACTGCACACTACCCACTCCACACTACACTACACACTCCACACTCCACACTGCACACTCCACACTACAAACTACACACTCCACACTATGCACTCCACGCTCCACACTACACACTGCACACTACACACTCCACACTACACACTGCACACTACACACTCCACCCTACACAGTCCACACTACACCCTACACACAGCACCCTACACACTCCACACTGCACACTACACACTACACACTGTACCCTACACACTACACTCCACACTACACTACACACTACACAACACACTACACTAGACACTCCACACTACACACTCCACACTGCACCTTACACACGCCATACTCTACCCTACACACACCATAGTACACCCTACACACAGCACCCTACAGACTCCACACTACACACTCCACACTAAACAGTCCACACTACACACTACACTGCACACTACACACTGCAGGGTACACTATGCACTCCACACTCGACACTGCACACTCCACACTCTACACTTCACTCCACACTGCACACTACACACTACACACTACACACTGTACCCTACACACTACACTCCACACTACACTGCACACTCCACACTACACACAGCACCCTACACACTCTACACTACACTGCACACTACCCACTCCACACTACACTACACACTCCACACTCCACACTGCACACTCCACACTACAAACTACACACTCCACACTATGCACTCCACGCTCCACACTACACACTGCACACTACACACTCCACACTACACACTGCACACTACACACTCCACACTACACACTCCACACTACACTACACACAACGCACTCTACACTACACACTATGCACTACACACTCCACATTCCACACTCCACAGTACGCACTCCACACTGCACACTAAACACTCCAGACTACACACAGCAGCCTATACACTGCACCCTACAGATTCCACACTGCACTTCACACTACCGACTCCACACTACACGGTCCACACTACACACTCTACACTCCACACTGCACACTCCACAATAAACATGCCACACTACACTGCACACTCCACAGTCCACACTACACACTACACTGCACACTCCACAGTCCACACTCCACACTACACATTTACATTTATTCATTTAGCAGACGCTTTTACCCAAAGCGACTTACAAATGAGAGCACACTCACACACCAATGGTAGCAGAGCTGCATGCAAGGTGCTAGCTTGCCATCGGGGGCAACTTAGGGTTCAGTGTCTTTCCCAAGAACACTTCGGCATGGGATCACCCGGGCCGGGATTCGAACCAACAACCCCACGATTAGTGGATTAGTGGACAACCCGTTCTACCGACTGAGCCACAGCCGCCCACTACACACTACACACTGCACACTAAACAACCCAGACTACACACTACACACTAGACACTCTACACTCCACTGCACACTCCACACTGCACACTGCACACTCCACACTGCACACTTTACCCTACACACTCTACACTCCAGACTACACACTCAACACTGCACACTCCACACTACACCACACATTACACACTCCACACTGTTAAGTGTTTGATCAGTTAATCATTTGAGATGCAGCTATGGTTCTTGCCACATCAACATTAAAAGTCACCAAGAACCCAGCAACCGACTCCATTTCATTAAAACAACACACACACACACACACACACACACACACACACACACACACACACACACATACTCACAAACACACACTCCCTCTAAGGGCCATGACATATTTTTATCTTAGCACAATCTCCTTTAAAACATGTCCGCATCTGTACTTTTTATTTCATTCACTCAGTCCTATGTCTTTGTGTGTGTGCGTGTGTGTATAATTATTTTTGAGACATTGAGTACACACTCTCCCAGTTTTAACAATCTCCCTCTCTCCTTCTGCCGAGCTACACATGAGTTTATGGAGATGTTGGAGATCCTGGTCCTTTCTGCTCTCCGGACCTACATGATCGGTCTCGGAGGTCCTACTTCTGGATGGAGCTCTCATCTACTCCAAATCCAGACTGCTGGGACAAAGGCTTTTCAAAGCCAAACAGAGTACATATTGATCAATAATTATCTGTTTAAGAATGTCTGTTGTTACCCAGATGAGGATGGGTTCCCTTCTGAGTCTGGTTCCTCTCAAGGTTTCTTCCTCTTAACACCTTAGGGAGTTTTTCCTTGCCATTGTCGCCACTCAGTGTCTTGCTCAGTTGGGATAATTTCTCACTTTTAATGTGTGTACACTGTGTTTTTATTCCTGTAAAACTGCTTTGAGACAATATCTATTGTAAAAAGCACTATACAAATAAAATTGAATTGAATTGAACTCTCTATTTACACTTTTACTTTCAGAAATATAACAGCTGTGTTTGTGTGTGTGTGCGTGTGTGTGTGTGTGTTTGTGTGTGTGTGAGAGACAGAGAGAGAGAGAGAGAGAGAGAGAGAGAGAGATAGAGCTGGCATGTGATGGAGAACCTGAGTGACTTCATACACTCGTCCCATCACTCTATCAGAGGAGAAAAAGAGGTAACAAGAGAGAACATAAGTGAGTTAAAATCTATATTTCAATCTCTGTCTCTCTTTCTGTCTCTCTATCGTTCCGTTATTTTTCTCTTTCTCAGTGTCTGTGCAGACTCATATCAGCCTCAGTTTCAATCTCAGAGAGCTTTAATCACACACACGCGCAAACATTCACACACACACACACACACACACACACACACGCACACACACACACTGATTGGTGATGATGTATGCATGTGGAGAATCAGCTTTGTGCTTTTATCTTCCAGATGCCTGACATGCAGAGAGACAGAGAGCAGGTGAATTCCAGAGAGATACACAGAGAGTGAGATACTCAGAGAGCACAGCAGAGTGGAGAGAGAAATAGAGAGAGAGAGAGAGAAAGAGAGAGAGAGAGAGAGAGAGAGAGAGAGAGAAAGAGAGAGAGAGAAGAGTGGCCACTAGGTGGCGGTGCTGCTCATATTAATTGGGATTGTGACAAAAAAATGGGTGAAATTGCACTTGTTCTGATCAGAAATAGATAGATAGATAGATAGATAGATAGATAGATAGATAGATAGATAGATAGATAGATAGATAGATAGATAGATAGGCAGGCTGATGGTTAGATTGGATACATATATAAATAGAGTTTATTTCTTCTCCCTTAACAATGAACTACACGATCCTGAAATAGGATTATATGTTAATTTAGGGTTCTACTCCGTAAACACTCTATATGTACAATCTATATGTATACTATATGTGCACTCTATATGTACACACTATATGTACAATCTATATGTGCACACTATATGTACACTATTTGTTCACACTATATGTACATTTTTTTTGTACACTCTATATGTACACTATATGTACAATCTATCAATCTATATGTGCACACTATATGTACATTATATGTACACACTATCCTCTATCTGGTCTGTCTTCGCTGGCAAAGAGTGGCCGGCGCAGACCACGACACTATATGTACACTATATGTACATATTATATGTACACTATATGTGCACTCTATATATACACTATATGTACACACCATATGTACACTATATGTACACTCTATATACACACTATATGTACACTGTATGAACACCCTATATGTACACTCTATATGTACACTCTACGTACACTCTTTGTACACTATATGTACACTCTATGTACTCTATATGTACACTATATGTACACTCTATACACTCTATATGTGAACTATATGTACACTATGGACACTAAATGTACACTATATGTACACTCCATATGTACACTATATGTGCACTCTAAACACTCTATATGTGCACTATATGTACACTATGTACACTATATGTACACTATATTTACACTCTATGTACACTATATGTACACTCTATATGCACACTATATGTACACTCTATGTACCCTCTATATGTACACTATATGTAAACTCCATATGTACACTATGTACACTATATGTGCACTATATTTACACTATATGTACACTATATGTACACTCTATATGTACACTCTATGAACACTCTATATGTACACTATAGATGCTCTCTATATGTACACTATAGATACACTCCATATGTACACTATATGTGCACTATATGTACACTCTATGTACACTCTATGTACACTATATGTACACTATATGTACACTCTATGTACCCTTTATATGTACACCATATGTAAACTCTATATGTACACTATGTACACTATATGTACACTCTACGTACACTCTTTGTACACTATATGTGCACTATATGTACACTATGTGCACTATGTACACTATATGTACTCTATATGTACACTCTATATGTACTCTATATGTACCCTCTATATGTACACTCCATATGTACACTATATTTACACTCTATGTACACTATATTTACACTCTATATGTACACTCTATATGTACACTATATGTACACTCTATATGTACACTTTATGTACACTCTATGTACACTATATGTACTCTATATGTACACTATATGTACACTCTATGCACCCTCTATATGTACACTATATGTACACTCTATATGTACACTATATGTACACTCTATGTACTCTATATGTACACAATATGTACACCATATGTACATGCTATATGTACGCTATGTACACTCTATATGTGCACTATATGTACATTATATGTACACTTGATGTACACTATATGCGCACTATATGTACACTATATGTACACTCTATATGTACACTATATGCACACTATATGTACACTATATGTGCACTATATGTACACTATATGTACACTCTATATGTACACTCCATATGTACAATATATGTGCACTATATGTACACTATATGTACACTCTATATGTACACTATATGCACACAATATGTACACTATATGTGCACTATATGTACACTCTATATGTACACTATAGATACACTCCATATGTACTCTATATGTACACTATGTGTGCACTATATGTACACTCTATATGTACACTATATGTTCACTCTATGTACTCTATGTGTACACTCTATATGTACACAATATGTACATTCTATATGTACACTATGTACACTCTATATGTACACTCTGTACACTATATGAACACATAATGAATTCTGAACCCTATATAGTGCACCACATGTCAATAGTGCAGTGCATTATTTCAAATTGGCATCCATTTAGTATTCAGCTTCCCACTTCCTTTATTTTCGTGTTATACAGGCAATGATGTATTGTAGACTTTATGTAGTGCCCTATTTACACAGAAGTGCATTAGATATGTATATTGAATAAAGGCTTCCACACTTAATTTAGGGCACTAGATTAAGGATTTAATTCTGTCTAAATAATAAGTGCACTGGACACGGGATTAAACAGTGCTTTGTGGACACTTTAGGTCCGAACCCTCGCTTTTTCTCGCTCCTATTCGTCCGCTAGAGGGCAGGTGAGGCTCGGAGACCGATTACACACACACACACAGGGGTTTAGATGGATAGAGTGAGATGGGTGTGAGACTTGTTAACGGGAGTTTAACACACACACACACACACACACACACACACACACACACACACACACACACACAGGGCCTGTATCTGATCGGCCAAAATGAAGACAATAAAAGTGTCTCGTATTTTTCGGGATCGTCTCTCTCTCTCTCTCTCTCTCTCTCTCTCTCTCTCTCTCTCTCATTCCTCCGCGCTCGCGCTCCTTACACGGCGCACTGAATACTAAACAGACCGAACTGATCCGCGCGCGCCGTTCCTCTCTTCCTTTCTTCCTCTCTATCCTTCTTCACTTCCTCTCTTCATTCCCTGGGTATCGCCTCTGCAAATATAAACCTTATACCAAATATGGCCTAATGAACATTTTTTTTTTTTTTTTTGTAAATGATTTCTGGTTGTAATTAAATCAGAAGTCACAGTGGTGCCGGATGCATGCGCGCGGGGAAGATAAAACTATTCATTTGTTTAAAAACATGCATCTGGGAGACTTTCTTTAATCATTTGGGTAAAAATCGGGGATTCATGCTCCAGTCTCGCGGAGTGATAGGGTTGCCAGGTATTTGTAAGACAGGACTCGCACACTGACAGGACAGGAGCTTTACAGCAGTACCACCAGTCCGGTTCCCTAAAACACCTTTATGCGTACTAGTCATGAAATAATCATGACATTTTCATTTTTAGAATTCATAATATCATCATTTTCTCTGTATTTACTCACCTTATATTAAAGTTGTTGTTTTCTTGTGAGCCACTGTTCGGGCTCTGATCAGTGTTTCAGAACCATTCATCAGGAGGTTCTTTTGGGAACTGAAAATAGATGCCAGTAAATAGATGCCATCACTGGGAGTGGGGGTGGTGAGGGGGTGGTGAGGGGGTAATTATTTACTTTATTTTACAATAATAAAAATTATTTACACTTTCTCATTCCTCATCTTAATCGTGTTCTATCCTTCATCTCACCAAACTCTTTTCATATCAACTCCTTTCATCCGAACTTGATCAAAAGTAATTAAACGCAATAAGGCAACTTTCCCAAATTGGCAACTCAGAACTGTGCGTAGTGGCTCTCAGGAGGATTTCTGATTGACAGGAAGGCTGTGCAATCAGCATGCGAGCTGCCCCGGGTGCCAGCCTTCTTATTGGTTAATATGGGCGGGGTTCTGTGCGCAAAAAGGGAAGAGAACTATCGGCAGAGCTCAGAGAGCACAGCAGAGTGGAGAGAGAAAGAGAGAGAGAGAGAGAGAGAGAGAGAGAGAGAGAGAGAGAGAGAGATTGATTTACTCCGGAATTACAGAGTAGGAGAGAAAGAGAGAGAAAACAGGAAGCAAAACGCAGGGGCCATTAATTAGAATAAATAAAGAGTGCGGGGAAGAAAAATAAAGATTTGGATTTATTCTTCAATTACAGAAATAAAAAGAAAAGGAAAACAGAAGATTGAGAGAAGAAAAACAGACACCGGATTGTCTACATTTCATCTATGTGGAGTTTACGACGAGGAGTTTGTGTTGTTTTTGTCTTGTTTGTATTATGTACATGTTATACGCGCTTATAACGGATATGTGCGCTGCACGCGCTGTCAGCAGGACGCGGTGTGGAGCGTTTGGAGCTCGGGGCGCGCGCTTCTGCACGTTTGTAAAAGAGAAAAAGAAGAGAGAGAGGGATGAATAAATAACTAAAAAGGCACGGTGTTTGTTTTTTTTTAAATATAAATATATATATATATATATATATATATATATATATATAACTTTTTACATTTTTGGGGAATGATGGTGATGATGTGGTTATTAATGGCACTTTTGGCTGGAGCACATGCGCAGTTGCGCTACATGGTGCCGGAGGAGCAGGAGCGCGGCACAGTAGTGGGTAACGTGGCTGAGGACCTGGGGTTAGACGTCACTAAGCTGTCTGCACGCCGCTTCCAGACAGTGCCGGTCCCAAGCTCGCCGCGCACATCTCCACCTCCGGCACTGCTCGAGGTAGACCTGGAGAGCGGAGCACTGCTGGTGCGTGAGCGTGTGGACCGAGAGGAGCTGTGTGGCAGGAGTACTCCATGCCTCTTGCACCTGGAGATGTTCCTCGAGGAGCCGCTCGAGCTTTTTCGTGTAGAGACAGAGGTTCTGGATGTGAATGACAACGCACCACGTTTTCCACGCTCCGACATTGCTGTGGAGATCAGTGAGAGTGCCACCCCTGGAACACGCTTCCCTGTAGATGGTGCCTTTGACCCAGACGTGGGCACAAACTCGCTGAGCGCATACGCCATCACCAGCAACGAGCACTTCCGTCTGGACATACAAACGCAAGGTGACGGAAGCCGGTACGCTGAGCTGGTGCTGGAAAAACCGTTAGATCGTGAGAAGCAGGCAACGCACCGGTACGTGCTCACAGCCGTAGATGGAGGACAGCCTCAGAGGACTGGAACCGCGCTGCTGGTGGTAACCGTGCTGGATTCAAACGACAATCCACCCATCTTCGACCAGTCTGTGTACTCAGTCACGCTTCGGGAGAACTCCCCCGTGAGCACACTCGTCATCCAGTTAAACGCCTCTGATGCAGACGAGGACACTAATGGGGAGGTGGTGTACACGCTGAGCAGTCATAACCCACCACGCGTACGTGAACTGTTTGCTGTTGATGCACGTACTGGCCGTGTGGAAATCATAGGAGAGGTGGATTACGAGGAAAGCAACACGCATCAAATTCATGTCCAGGCCCGAGACATGGGGCCGAACGCAGTCCCGGCACACTGTAAGGTCCTGCTCAAGCTCGTGGATGTAAACGATAATGCACCCGAGATCGGTTTCAGCACTGTGACAGAGTCTGTTAGTGAACGTGTGACTCCTGGCACCGTAGTCGCAATGCTTAGCGTCTCTGACAGAGACTCAGGTGAAAATGGGCGTGTTACCTGTGAGCTTATCGGTGGAGGAGAAAGTGAAGTTGCTCCGCCCTTCAAGCTCAAGCCTTCCTCACTGAAGAACTACTACACCGTGGTGACGGATGGAGTGCTGGACCGTGAGCAGGTGGAGTCATACACGCTTACGATCGTAGCACGAGATAATGGCGCTCCACCACTGACCACCAGCAAGTCCATCCGTGTGCGTGTGGCAGACGAGAATGACAATGCGCCACGTTTCGCACAGGCCGTCTATGAGGTGCACGTGACTGAGAACAACGTGCCTGGTGCGTATATCTACGCTGTGACCGCAACGGATGCAGACACTGGCGAGAACGCACGTGTAACTTACTCTATAGAGGAGCGTGATATCCAAGGCATGTCTGTGCTGACATACGTGTCCATCAATGCAGAGAATGGCTACGTGTATGCACTACGCAGCTACGATCATGAGCAAATGAGGGAGTTTAGCTTTATAGCCCACGCAACAGACTGCGGGACACCCGAGCTTATGACAAACGCCACTGTGCGGGTGTTTGTAGTGGACCAGAATGACAACGCACCAGCCGTGATCACACCACTGGGCAAAAACGGTACAGCAGCACGCGCCCCCTTGCCCCAATCAGCGGAGCCGGGCTACCTGGTGACACGATTGATCTCCACAGATGCGGATGACGGTGAAAATGCACGTCTCTCGTACAGCATTGCACATGGAAACGACCTTGGCCTGTTCCGTATGGACTGGAGGAGTGGTGAATTGCGCACCGCACGCCGAGTGACTGGCGGGAAACGGGACTCATTGCTGCAGTCACAGTTACATCCCCGCGCCTACGAGCTACTGATCGAGGTGAGGGACCATGGGCAGCCACCGCTCTCCTGCTCCACCCGCATTGATGTTGTGCTCGTGGATGGTGCTGCAGTGACCCTGGATGAGGAAGGAGGGGAGAAGGAAGGTAGAGGAGCACGAGGTGGGGCTCAAGGCTCAGCCAGGTCTGATGAGGGAGCACCAGAGATGACGCTTGTGCTCCTTGTGGCTCTTGGTTCTGTTTTATCTGTATTTCTACTTGCCATGATTGCGCTGGCAGTGCGGTGCCGGAGGAAGGATAAAAAATTCAATGCACTCTCATGCCTGACGGGAGACTGCTGCTCCTGTTGTGGTCGACGGTCACGTGGACGGCAGAAGAAGCTTACCAAGTCGGATATTGTGCTGGTGCAAAGCAAAACGGCAGCACAGGTCCCTGTGGAAGAATCCGGGACCGGGGTCAGTGGTACATTCGGCACACACCTTCATCAACACCATCACCACTGCTACCAGGTGTGCCTCACTCGTGAGTCTGCCAACACCTCTGACCTGATGTTCCTACAGCCGTGTTGCAGCCCATCACGCAGCACCACAGAAACTGAGCACAGCAACACTGCACGTGGAGCTGCCGCTGTCCTTCTTACTGACCAGCAGCCAGACATCATATCCAATGGAAGTGTCTTAACTGGAGAGGTGAGTAAAAAAATCCTTCTCATTTCCTTTCTACACGTTTGATTTTATTTCTATACATGTGCATTTCTAGAATTTCAGTGTGAGTATGATTATAATGCAGACTATATTTCACATCATAATGAACGTTGACAGTTGAAGATAGTTTTGAATTAGTTTAGAATTAATGACTAGTGTAAATATTTTTTTGTCTAAATTAACAAGTAACCTGCAATATGAATTTTGACAGGGCTGTTTTAACACCTAAAATGTGAAGTTAAAACATTGAATTAAACTATCAAATTACACGACAGTTGATCAACAGTTGTAACTCTGGTGATTTTATTCTGACTTTGTAGATTCTAATGTAACCCTGTGGACATTTTTATGATGCTGAAGAGGTTACTCTATCACTGTAAACATTAATGAAACGCTGTAGTTACTCTAACACTATAGATGTCACTCTAACACTGCAAATGTTACTCTAACACTGTAGACTTTACTGAAACACTGCAGACATTACTCTAACACTGTAGATGTCACTCTAACACTGCAGACATTACTGAAACACTATAGAGGTTACTCTAAAACTGTAGACATTATTCTAACACTGCAGATGTTACTCTAAAACTGCAGACGATACTGAAACACTGTAGACATTACTCTAACACTGTAGACATTACTCTAACACTGCAGATGTTAAGGAAACACTGTAGACGTTACGCTAACACTGCAGACATTACTGAAACACTGTAGACGTTACTGAAACACTGCAGACATTACTCTAACACTGTAGATGTCACTCTAACACTGCAGACATTACTGAAACACTATAGAGGTTACTCTAACACTGTAGACATTATTTTAACACTGCAGACGTTACTCTAACACTGCAGACGATACTGAAACACTGTAGACATTACTCTAACAATGTAGACATTACTCTAACACTGCAGACATTACTGAAACACTGTAGACGTTACTGAAACACTGCAGACATTACTCTAACACTGCAGATGTTAAGGAAACATTGTAGACGTTACGCTAACACTGCAGACATTACTGAAACACTGTAGACGATACTGAAACACTGTAGACATTACTCTAACACTGTAGATGTTAAGGAAACATTGTAGACGTTACGCTAACACTGCAGACATTACTGAAACACTGTAGACGATACTGAAACACTGTAGACATTACTCTAACACTGTAGATGTTAAGGAAACATTGTAGACGTTACGCTAACACTGCAGACATTACTGAAACACTGTAGACGATACTGAAACACTGTAGACATTACTCTAACACTGTAGATGTTAAGGAAACATTGTAGACGTTACGCTAACACTGCAGACATTACTGAAACACTGTAGACGATACTGAAACACTGTAGACATTACTCTAACACTGTAGATGTTAAGGAAACATTGTAGACGTTACGCTAACACTGCAGACATTACTGAAACACTGTAGACGATACTGAAACACTGTAGACATTACTCCTAACACTGTAGATGTTAAGGAAACAATGTTGTAGATGTTACGCTAACACTTTAGACGTTACTAAAAAACACTGTAGACTTTATTATAACATGGTAGACATTACTCTAACACTGCAGACATTATTGAAAAACTGTAGACATTACTCTAACACTGTAGACATTACTGAAACACTGTAAACATTACTGAAACACCGTAGACATTACTCTAACACTGCAGACGCTACTGAAATACTGCAGACGTTACTGAAACACTGTAGACGTTACTCTAACACTAGATATTAATGTAACACTGCAGACATTACTCTAACACTGTAGACTTTATTATAACATGGTAGATGTTACTGAAACACTGTAAACGTTACTCTAGCACTGTAGACATTACTAAAACACTGTACACGTTACTGAAACACTGCAGACGTTACTCTAGAAGTGCAGACGTCACTGAAACACTGTAGACATTACTCTAACACTGCAGATGTTAATGAAGCACTGTAGATGTTACGCTAACTCTTCAGATGTTCAATTAACACTAGATTTTAATGTAACGCTGCCTATATTAAATTAACACTGAAGATATTAATGAAATATGTACATTAAGAAAGACTGTAACTCAATTTCATTAAATGTTAAATGTATACAGCGGGGCAAAAAAAGTATTTAGTCAGCCACCAATTGTGCAAGTTTTCCCCCTTAAAAAGATGAGAGAGGCCTGTAATTTTCACCATAGGTACACTTATGAGAGACAAAATGAGAAAAAACAATCCAGAAAATCACAGTGTAGGATTTGTAATGAATTTATTAGTAAATTCTGGTGGAAAATAAGTATTTGATCACCTACAAACAAGCAAGATTTCTGGGTCTCACAGACCTGTAACTTCTCCTTTAAGAAAGTCCTCCACTCGTTACCTGTGTTAATGGCACCTGTTTGAACTTGTTATCGGTATAAAAGACACCTGTCCACAACCTCAAACAGTCACACTCCAAACTCCACTTTGGCCAAGACCAAAGAGCTGTCAAAGGACACCAGAAACAAAACTGTAGACCTGCACACCGCACACCGCCCGGGCAACAAAGGAATGGCTTCGTAAGAAGCATTTCAAGGTCCTGGAGTGGCCTAGCCAGTCACCAGATCTCAACCCCATAGAAAATCTTTGGAGGGAGTTGAAAGTCCGTGTTGCGCAGCGACAGCCACAAAACATCACTGCTCTAGAGGAGATCTGCATGGAGGAATGTGAAACCTTGTGAAGACTTACAGAAAACGTTTGACCTCTGTTATTGCCAACAAAGGGTATATAACAAAGTATTGAGATGAACTTTTGTTATTGACCAAATACTTATTTTACACCAGAATTTACCAATAAATTCATTAAAAATCCTACAATGTGATTTTATGGATTTTTTTTCTCATTTTGTCTCTCATAGTTGAAGTGTACCTATGGTGAAAATTACAGGCCTCTCTCATCTTTTTAAATGGGAGAACTTGCACAATTGGTGGCTGACTAAATACTTTTTTGCCCCACTGTATGTCAAATGAACGCTGTTTGAATTAATGCAACACTGTAGATGATAAAGTGTGTGTGTGTGTGTGTTTAAAGTGTTTAATGAGGCTTTTGCTGTTGTATTTGTTTAGATAAAACATCAGAGGACAGAACTCAGTTACCATGATAGACCACGTCGTGTTAACAGGTAAATAAACACCTACACAAGTTCAAACTTACGAGGGTTTAAACTCCAAACTTATCACACTCTCCTGCATCTTTCTCTCTCTCTGTCACTTGCCCTGTCTCTTTCCCTGTCTCCCACCCTGTCTCATGCCTTGTCTCTCACCTTGTCTCTCGCCCTGTCTCTTGCCCTGTCTCTCTCGCTGTCTCTCGCCCTGTCTTTCTCTTTCCCTGTCCCACACCCTCTCTCACCCTGTCTCTCACCCTGTCTCTCACCCTGTCTCTCGCCTTGTCTCTCGCCCTGTCTCTTGCCCTGTCTCTCTCGCTGTCTCTCACCCTGTCTTTCTCTTTCTCTCTCTCCCTGTCTCTCTCTGTCTCTGTCTCTCGCTCTGTCTCTCTGTCTCTATCTATGTCCCAAACCCTGTCTCTCGCCCTGTCTCTCTCTGTCTCTTGCCCTGTCTCTCGCCCTGTCTCTCTCTCTGTCTCTCACTCTGTCTCTCTCTCTGTCTCTCACCCTGTCTTTCTCTCTCTCTCTCTGTCTCTCGCCTTGTCTCTCTCTCTGTCTTTTGCCCTGTCTCTCCCCTTGTCTCTCACTATGTCTCTCACCCTGTCTCTTGCCCTGTCTCTCTCTCTCTGTCTCTCACCCTGTCTCTCACCCTGTCTCTTGCACCTGGTCTCTCTCTCTCTCTCTCTCTCTCTCTCTCTGTCGGTACAGTTCTGTCTTTCAGGAGGATATAGTAAGCTCTAAAGACAGCGGTCATGGAGACAGTGAGCAGGGAGACAGCGACCACGATGCTACAAACCGTCTGCACTCCTCCGGTCAGTATCCCTCCATCACATTGTGTGTGTGTATGTGTGTGTGTTTGTTTGTGTGTGTGTGTGTGTGTGTGTGTGTGTGTCGGGAGGGAGGGGGTTGATGATGTTAGAGATGCAGCGTGTGATCAGATAAACTGCTGACCTTTACAACACCCAGACAAACAGGCTGCGACATTGTGTGTCTGTGTGATTGTGGGATTGTGTGTGTGTTTGTGTGTGTGTGTGTGTGTGTGTGTGTGTGTGTGTGTGTGTGTGTGTGTGTGTGTGTGTGTTGGAGCTG
>JAFFST010055397.1:2155-24770 GCA_022414735.1 Noturus placidus
GGATGCCCCTGCTGAGGCTGCGGTGCCTCCAATAATGGGAAAAGTCACACTCTGTGAATGGCTGGCTGAGGTGCCATCTTTTGACGAAGTGCTGAGGGCGATCCAGAGTCTGAGATCAGGTAAGGCAGCGGGCAGAGATGATCTCCCAAGCGAAATGCTAAAGGAGGGTGGCGTTTGTGTACACACACACACACACACACACACACACACACACACAGACACGTTTAATTTTTTTTCTACATAAAATGTATCATGAAATAACACAATTGGTCTTTATTAAAAATGAAATACACAAATCTGTATTAAAATCCAAATCTTTTCCAGTGCACATGCGCCGCCCTCAGACTTAAGACCACGCCCCCTTCCCTGAGTCAAACACCAAACATGTCTTGGCTGATCAACTTTACTTCATGGCCAAGTTTTTACTAAAATTAGTTTACATTTTTCTTTATCAATACCTCTGTATAAAACACATTTGTGGGTGGGGCTACGCATTAGCCCAGTTCATCATGTGACTAAATAAACTCCACAGCACTGGACCAATCACATCTGATATGCAAATTATTACATGGTGTTAAATTATTCCTCATGTCCAGCTCTGAATAACGTGAGCTATTTCACACGCAGTTAGCTAACATTTATCTCATGTTACAGATATGAATCTATTACAGATGGGTGTGTTTCCTAATTTGCATAATCATGCATATTCATAGATACTGATTTAGGAGTGTGAATGAGTAGAGAAGCTTTGAGGTCATTTTTAGGAAAGTAAGCATTTAATACTTCTTTTCGTCTCTGTCTCTTTCACACACACACACACACACACAATTTATCTGCGTTATCACATCTGTGTTCCACACGTCTGAAAATAACCACAAGTGTCACATAGAAAAGAAAAAAAAAAAGTACAGTGTGTAAACGTGAGTCAGAGACACACAGTCCAAGTCCCCTGTCCCATCATCCTCCTGTACACACACACACACACACACACACACACATCAGAAATTAAAGGAACAATTCACGCACATTTTAACATACACAGAACTCTGGTGTGTATTATAGTTAAATGATGTTTGTGTGTGTGTGTGTGTGTGTGTGTGTGTGTACATTAATTTATATTATCCCAAATGATTCAAGCCACTAAAATCTGAATAAATCACAAATTTGGATCTCTTCGTTATGTACTCGATATGTAATTGTTCCGAATACATTTTCACACCATGTCACATTTATACACAGAAGAAAAATTAATCATTGGCTTAATGATGAACACTGACCTCTAGACCCTGTCTAATTAAATTAATTTCAAATAACTATGTCTAATTATTTAATGTTAAGGCATATAAACTCTACAGCGCAGTGGATTAATCCACCAAATAAATAAGAATATTTTGGTGTAATTCTGACCTGATATCTAGCTCTATATATACACGCTTTTATTGTCACACACTTTTAATCAAACATCACTTTGATATTTGTGTAATTAACAGATGCATTAATGAGAGAGATGAAAATATGTAATTAAACATTTATGCACTGCTCAGGACATTCGAAGCTCCCATGTGAATTTATAAACCCGCCTCTGACTGTGCGAGTGTGTGTTCAGCGTTGAGTTTTTCTCCACAAGAAAGCACAAAATGTGGGTGAGAAAAAGGAAACAGATCCGAGTGAGTAGTCGGATGTGGTGCGATCACATGCTTCAGAAACCATCTGTATCTCAAAACCAACCACAAAGCCTCAGGAAACCCGAGCAGGAGGAGGAGATGAAGCTCAAAGCGTCGGGTTAGGAGCTGACTTACTCAACAAACACCAAACAAAAAATAACTCGGGTTAATTTTTATATTATATAATATACTCAGTATCCCAGGATGTTATTATCATCAGGTTTATACATCATATTAGGGTGTGAGAGAAGGAAGGGAAATTACACACTTCCTGTGTATTCCTACAATGAACTTATAGCTAGCATGCTAGTAATCTTTAGGTCAGTTATTAATTAAAAGCACTAGCAAGTTCAATAAAAAGCTAGCTATTGATAAACCAGTACATAACGCTGGTAAAGCACTGCATCAAGCTCCTTTTGAAAAAAAGCAAACACTGTCACAAGTTAACGATTGATGGATTGAGTGTAATTTAAGCCCTTCCCATTTCCCCCTCCTCCTACTTGAATTTGTTTGCTTCTGTGTTAGTACTTCCATGTTAGTGTGCTTCCATGTTAGTACATGATGAGGATGCTAACTTGGCTCACAGAAGGTTATTGCTAGCTATTTAATTATTGAAAACTTGGCAAAAGAATAAATCTGGATATCGTTATAGTGTTTTCATTCGTTTTTTTGCTGTTGGTGTTGTTCCATTCAATAAAACAGAGAAAGAAAGTGGCCGAAGTTAACCAAAAAAATAATTCAATATTTATTTGCCGTATAAACATGTCTTGTGTTGGTTTCCATACAACTGTACAACACATACGGACAATTTCATATCCTTCATAAATCAGAACAAAAAGAAAATTCAAATTGCCCCATTACCAATCCCACTTTATACACATTCTATAGATTGCATCTTTAAAAAAAATGTATACAACACATATAAAACAGCTAATCATCAGGTATAGTGAAGCTGTAACACGACGCAGACGCATTGTCAAAAAATCCCTGAAAAAGTCCTCAGTGAGGTAAAATACACACCTTTGTGATTTACTCGTTTTTCTGTTCCTCTCTCGAAACTCAAAACCGACTTATCCTCGTTCCGTAGCTACAATAAATTTTTATGCAGAAATTGAAAGCTTCTGCGACGCTTCTGGCAAAAATAAAGATGAAAAATATTTACTGTTACAGAGACACGAACATTCCTCCACAAAGAAGCAGCTTGAAATCAAGGATTTAGATTTAAATAATTAAAGAATAAACACAAAGTTCGTACAGGAATCAGTTTCAATACTTACGGTGGCGTAAGACTCGAGTCGGGGCGAGGCGGGGGCTAGCGAAATATCATAAACCGGTGCAATTCTCAAGTTTTATTATAAAATAAAAATTACTTGATTTAAACACATTTGCTTGTTATTTAAATTAAAAGTTTTAGTGCTATCTTTTGGTATTAGCATGTCCACTACAATGCTCGCTAACGAGTTAGCCACAAAATAGCATTGCATTAAACAGGTTAAAACATTACATACATTTATACAATGCTAGCTGGTTTGTTAGCATTTGTACTGTAATGTTAATTAACGTGTAACATTAAACAGGCTAAAGCATTACATATACAGTACTAGTCTGTGTGCTAGCATGTTAATTATATGCGAGTTTGTGTATAGGTTCAGTAGCAGTACAGTAAACAGGCTAAAACTTTAGCATGTGTATTAGAATAGTATTTAGTGCGTTAGCATGTTTACACACAATGCTAAAGCTTTTTTTTATTTTATTAATACTGGGTAAAAAGGAAACAGTCATTGTTATGATCCTTTGGCACATTTTGCATTGTTGTGCTAAATTCTGAGAACAGAAAGGAATCAGGAGCTGAGTGCGTGCAAATATTGACTCGATTAACTTTATTTCAGACCGCAGAGGGTTGCTGTAAATTTTATTTAGTGTTGTTTAGCTATTTTTTCTCCCGTGTTGGTTAATCTTTTTTTATTTATAATCATTCTGTCATTATTATTGATCATTACAATAGAACGTCTGCTAGGCCATTACTTATTAGGATTACTGATTTTTTTTTTTTGTATGAGGAATCTCACCGGTTTTAAATTAAATAAAATTTTTAAAAATCCCACTTCAACCTGTCTCGAGTCTCAAACCTCATTTTTCCTTATCGTTATTGGCCGCCAACTTCCTAACAGATAAAAAGTCATTTCAAGCATGAGAAATGGTCATCCTCGTTAATTATTCATGAGGAGACAGTTGCATATCTGCATAAAATATAGATTTATATATTCATATTGAGATATAGATATATTAGATATATTGAAATACATTGAAAAAAGGCCACAGGAATATCAATATTGAGATTTGTGGGGTTTAGAAACAGAACCAGATGCAATCGAATACTAAACAAAAAATAATAATTAATCAGTTATTAGCAACGATGATGTGATGAATTTATATTGTGTGATGTCTGGTCATGTGCTGATATTTCAGTGAGTTTTCATATTGCAATATGTTCCTGTTAGCAAAAAGCAAGGCAACTCAACAATCTAATGGGGTAATTCATGCTAGAAATTTTGGTCATGTTTTGTGCTACAGTAGCTTAGTGTAATTGAATAACTTTTGATGAGTGCAAACAACTTTGCTCAAAACTGTAGCTATAAAATGCTAAAATTATTCATGTTCGTATTCTTCAGACGGAGCGACAATCTTGTCCACTGCTGTGGTTTTTAAACTCTCAGTGAACAGAATTATGGGATTTCCTTTTCAGAAAAGACAGAAGTCTGAACGTGGCTATATTTTGGTGCATCCGCAATAACAAAACCGATTATCAGCAACATGCCAAGGTTAAGTTCGGGAAGTAAAGTTCCCTCAGTTCCGAAGCGGGATTGAGAAATTCACTGTACGTTTTAGTGTGAAATTGTGAAATACTTGTACAAAAGAGGAATTAAAAACCCGAGGTGTTTTTTTTTTCAACTGTATAAAATACTGCAAAGTTGGTTTGGATAATATTGCAGAAGTAACAACCTCGACTGACCCGTTAGAGACCATTAGCTGTCATTATTACTACATATTGATTCTTTTAAAAATCAACACTTATTTTAATAAGTTTATGACGATTTCTAAAGTGAGATACAAATAAGTACTGAACAGTCAGAATAAGAAAGAATTTAAAAAAAGGTTATATAAGGCCGGTTAAAGCGATCCTGTGAACTCGTACATGTCCCTTTGACTCCGATCGAATGTTTCTTCCTGCAGAAACGCTCTCGCTACACACTTTCTGTCGTCCCGTTAACGCAGGAGCGACAAGAGTAGTTAAAAAAACGATCCTAAACACTCGTTTACCAGCAACGTCACTTCGGGTAAAGATCTCGACCTGAGCAGCACATGCTCAAATACATCAGGTTCTGATACTGTATATTAACGACAGCCAAGGCCTGAGCGTGAGTCAATAAAGAAATTAACACGTTCATTAGGAAGAAAGTGAGGAAGTTCCTTAAGAGCCATTTGTTAACAACCTTTACAACCTCGAAATGTCTCTTTCTATTTGTGTACCAGTTTCAAGTGCCATAAGAGTAAAAGGCTTCCTCTGTGCAAAGCGCATTAGGTCAAAACATAGGAACAAAACAAGGAATTTCAAACAGACTCGTTGTTATTGTTGGTCAGATACAATCAGGAATTTTTAGAAACTGTAGCTGTTGGTCGAGATGTATAGCATTTTAATCTTGTTTTGTGTTTGTTTTTTTTAAATCCCAAACCCTACATTTAGTAGAGCGACTTTTCTTTCTCAAGATCCTGTTTTTTTGTTTGTTTGTTTAAAATAAAAATGAAATTAAAAAATAAGAAATTCCAGATTGGCACCCATCATTCCAGGACAGGAAGTTTGTTGTTGTTGTAAAAACTTGATGACAAATCATTTTCTGTTGTTTTTGTCTGGTTTCATTTGGTCTCTTGTTTCCTCTTTATTCAAAAAAAAAAAAAAACAAGAGAACAGTCCATTTCAGAAAGGCGAGAAAAGCTGCCGTGAAGGCCCAAACTGTGTTTCCGTGGTTCTGCTTTCACAATCAATTTTCCGGGCAATTTTTACGATTCAACCAACGCACCCCGAATTGCCTTTTTCTAAAGTTTCTCTTGGAGGCAAAAATGTTTATTTTGGCGTGTTTTCACGTTGACTCAAGCGTATCAAGCTGGAACACATTGTGATTGGTGGGCGTAGTGAAGAACAGCTGATCCTTGGGTGATCGGTTGTCGCAGGTCGGGCTGTTTAAACCCAGTGTCCGCTCGAAGTCCAGCAGCTGCCCCATGAAGTTAAAGTTGGGCGAGATGTTGGATTTTTTGCGCTTGACGAAATCGTAAGCATCGTTTAGGCTCAGGTTGAGTTTCTGCATGAGATACGCCACCGTCACCGTGACCGACCGACTAATCCCCGCCAGGCAGTGCACCAAGATACCACACTTCTTAGAGCGCGCTTCGTCTGGAACAGGAAAAAAAGCAACACAGAAGAGTTAAAGAAGTCTTTTTTTAAACTCTAATAAAATAACAATATATTTCGTTTCCATTAAACTGGTGGTTACACCCCTAGAAAAAATACATCACAACACCATCAAACCTCAAATAAGATGTGAAGCAGGAAACCACATTTTTAGAAAGCGCTGGAAAAGAAAATCAAACACCAATAAAAGGCAATTACAGAATGAATATGATAATTAAACAGAAATCAGGAACAAGGACGATGACCATCAAATATATAAAAAATAATGCATTATAAAATCGACTGTATTATAGCTGTTATATTCTAAGGAATAACAAAGTACACATTAAAAAAGGACGGATTTATAATAAGGAAGTGACAGGATACAGAAATTCTTAGAATGATTTTACACTATAATAAAGAACATAGTTATATAAAGGTTTTTAAATTACTTTTAAAAAATTACATGTATAATTTTTTTTAATAACTGTATCTTACAATTTTACATTTAACTAAACATTATATTCTTAAAACATGGTAAAAGCTTTTTTTGATGCTTCGTCTTAAAGGTTTACATGAATAATTTTAAACGCTTTACGTGTGAATCACGTCAGAAGCCACTTTATAAATGAACGATTGAGAGGGTAATTATAACCTGCTGAACTGAACAGAATTCAGGATACACGTATTATAATCTTCTGCTGGTTTATAAAGGAACAGGAAATGTTTTAATATGATAACAAGTTACAGCGTAAACACTGTAGGAATCTGAGTGTACAGGCTCACACACACACACATACACAAACAAACACACAGACACTCATACACACACAAATACAAGCTATAACGTCTACATGTTAAATTATTACGTGCTTTTTTTTTTAAGAGGAGATAGGAAGTAGGGTTTTGGAAGTAGGGGATAGGGAATGGGGAGTAGGGAAAAAGCAATATGGCCTCATTTCAGACTCTGGTCTTAAATGAATTAGAGAAAATTAATGTAAACACACACACACACACACACACACAGATTGAGGTTACAAATCTCATTTTTCAAAAATAATAGTGGTCATGAAGTTTGTGGGAGTGTGTGTGTGTGTGTGTATAACAGGATGTTCTGGTGTGTAAGCATGTGGTTCCTCTCTTTATTCAGAACCACAAGGTGATATTAACCTACAACCTCACTTCCTGTTTTTGTTTACTGTGTTTCAGACTTACCACAATACCTGCGACATTTACAATTCAGAAGGTTATGTAAAAAAATATCAGTCTCGAAGCTATTTGCTGTCTGAATCGCTGACCTGGTTCACCACTTCCTGTTCCCTGCACACTGCATTGCATTATGGGTACTTGGTATTTGAGTTGCTCAACAGCTTATTCATGAGCCACTAGATCTTCAGGAGACACAGAATTAACGACCAACCAATCAGACCACAGTTCCCACCCCCAGTGCCACTGTAACCAATCAGACCACAGATCCCGCCCCCAGTGCCACTGTAACCAATCAGACCATAGTTCCCACCCCCAGTCCAATCAGACCACACCCACCATAATTATGCTAGTAATTACTTTAAGACTTTTAACAGTATAGAAAATTATAATGTTGGCGGTTTCATTTAGTTGAATATTCTCGCTAATGAAGGTCTCTGTTAGCGAGGTTTAAATGTCAGCGGTGTGTAGCGATAATAACTGTCTGTGAATGCAAAGGCCAGACTGTCTCTTACTGAATAAAGCTCCTGAAAGTGTAATTGTAGATGAAAGCGTGGCTCTGAGCGGAAGAGCTGCGGAAATGAGTGAAGTGGCATTTCCTGAAAAACACAGCGCACAGAAAAAGCGCATAGTCACAGCGATGCGGTTCATCGCCATGGAGACGCTAGATGTACACTTCTTAATTGGATGAAGGGCATGAAGTAGCTAAAAAAATTACGCAAAGGAAAAAAATTTACCATTAAAAAGTAAATAAAAATAATAATAAAAAATTCATAAACAAGCAAACAAAAAAACAAAAATGTGGATCATTTACTGAAAAACTCACTTAAAAAGATCATTAAAACAAAGATTTTTAAATTGTATAATATGAAGAAAATATTTTGAAGAAAATAAATATTTAAAATAAAATAAAAAACACAAAAAATGAATAATACAGAAGACAACATTTTCCATACCTACAATTTCCTGAAATTTTCTCATTTGTACCAAACTACAGATTTCTGAGATCTTTAATTAAAATCCGAGACAGTGGATAACACACACAGGTTTTTATGCTCAGATAATCTTATAATCTGTATAATCTTGTGCATCTTTTTTTTCCCGTTTGATGTAAGCAACCAGGTGATCGACGCCGATGTTAATCAATAACTCCACTTGCTGCATCTGGAAATTTTCAACTGTAGGTTAATGAGGTCACAATTTTCCACACGGCTTTTCGTCCCAAAGAACTCGAACTAAACACGCGTTTATGTTTAAAAGTACACGTATTAGCTCTTTAGCTAGAATTGATTTATTTCCTGCCTTTGTCTATTAAGTTAAATTGCAAAATGTAATAATAATAATAATAATAATAATAATCTACAGACCCGCTCTGTTATATGAAGAAATATTTACATAATTGTACAAAAAACTTACAAAAACCTCCAAAATTTACCACTAAAAACATTCTCATCAAACAATTGTAGAATAAAAATGATCCAAATTCCAAACATACTTTAAAAATATATAGTGAAACTATTTATCAATATTTCTATTAATAAACACTATCGCAAATCTGTTTAAAAAAAGGTTTTAAAAAACATTAGCGAATGTTAATAGATATGCAAATGTTAAAAACAACTCATCAGAATATTCCATACAATTCTAATTAAACTGAACCATTAAAATGACTTCAGAAGTACAACCAAAACCACTTTAATGGTAAACACTTTCTATAACAAAAAAACATTCCGAAACACACCAAAACTTCACCATGAGAAAATAACACATTTTTAACCACTAAACAATTTTGTATTTAAAAAAGTACTTTCATCTCACTATAAAATAAACAGAATCCTCAGAAATGTGATTTAATGTTAAAAACATTCTTAGTGATAATGTAAATATTCCACACCAACAACTTTCTATTATTAGAACAAATAAATAAATAAATAGATAGATACATTTCCTAACCACAAAAACAACAGTGATTCATTACTATTCAGACTGCACATTTAAAAAAAAAAAATAAGTTTATATTTATTTCAAGAAAAGGAAAATCACCAAATTCTTCTCATTCTTTAGTGAGAAGATAAATAAAGAATTGGGAGAAACATTAGGTGAAGGTAAAACATTCTTACCAATGAAGGAGATGGCCTCGGGGAAGAACTGTGACAGGTTCTGGCTCCAGTGATCCGAGATGGGAATCTGTTTGTACTTGAATTCTCCGTCGTGCTCGAACATGTTGGGCAGGTTGGGTGTCACATTCAGAATGTACTTGATGTTGTATTTGCCGAGGATGTCCAGGTTGGTGGAGTCTTTAGCGCAGCCTAAGTACAGATAGGGCAGGATTTGGACCGGGAACGCAGGCTGGTTGCTAGGTAACGGGCTGCCGTCTGACTCGGTGGCGCTGCTCGGCTCGCGGTCCGATTCTCCGTCTGAGCCGTCGGAGCTGATCTTTAATCCGCTCAGACCCAGAACCGAGACGGGAGGAGAGCTGCTCGGGCACGACGAGTCCAGGTTGGTCTCGCAGTGCTCTGGGTACTCTGTCTGGAACTTATTAAACCCTCCTGAAACAAACAAACAAACAGCGATATTAAAAACTTTTAAACAAACAGTGATTTTAAAAGATTTTTAAACAAACAAACAACTATGAAAAACAATTTAAACAAACAAACAGCAATATTAAAAGCTTTTTAAACAAACAAATATGAAAAACATTTTAAACAAACAGTGATATTAAAAACATTTTAAACAAACAAACAGCGATATTAAAAACTTTTTAAACAAACAAACAAACAAACACAGCGATATTAAAAACTTTTTAAACAAACAAACAGCGATATTGTTATATATTGTATATTGTATTATTGTAGATATTGTAACAAGAAAAAACTTCAAATATTTTACATTTGATCAATTGTAGGTTAGTTTGATCTCAAGGAAAAGGTGTGTAGCAAAAATGCTCAAAATCCCCCCACACAAAACAAACAAACAAACAACACAAAAACAACTAACCAAAACAAACCCCCACTAAAACAACAATTTCATATTTTGTACAAGTAATTCATAATAAAGGTTTCTCTAAAGTCTCTATTTGAGAATCTATTGTGGTGTTAATTAAAAACACGAGAAGTAAAATAAGTCTGTTTATGCAAAAACTGTTAATAATATTTCATCATTAAACCATAAAAACCTCACAATGTTCTAATACAGTATACAGCTGATGTAAATGACGTGTACAGAAAAAAACATGAATGACATGAGTTTGGTAAAAAATAAACATAATGCTGATTTATATCACAAAACAGAAATAAACAAAAAGTGGAAAATAAATGCACTTGATTTTCCAACCAATGTGCTAAAATAATATAAATATAAATGGCATCATAGCATTTGCTATGATGTTATATTACATATACTCACACGAGGCACATATTTATATTTCATACCTGGAATTAAATAACAATAAGCTATAAATGTGTAAATGATAAAGAAAGAAAGTTTTGGTGAGAAGTTAAACATCATGGAGATGCAAAGTTTAACACTCGATGTTAATGTTTATTGTATAAAATCCTCATGAATCAGTCACGAGGCTAATTCTGTAACGAAACTATTTGCTAGAACTGTGTTCTAATGCTAATGCTAACAGCTAATAGCTAATAGCACACAGTTCTCATATTATGATGTAGCGTAAAAAACAAACCGCAGAGACGACTCTGCATCACATTCACACTTTCCCCTGAAACGCATTCAGACCTTAAACAAGAAGAAACGCAAACAGGCTCCAAAACCAACTCTCTGCTAACACGCTAACACACAACATGTTTACATTTGTCTACAACATGTTAAATGATCTTGAAACAAAGTAAAATGACAAAATAGTTTAATTAAAAAGAAGGAAGATATTTAACAGGTTTATATTTTATACAGATTAAACACTCGCTCACAGAACACTCGCTAAACGCTTATTAACAGTTTATATCAATTTATTTAAACAGCTATTAACATCAACACTACCAACACACAACACACACACACACATACTAAACACACAACACTGCACACACACACTACACAAACACTACACACATACACGTGTTATAACAGATAACATGTTAAATGCAGTTTATTGAGATTTATATAGAATTTATTACATTAGAATATTGTCATGCTTTTGTGAATAAACAAAGATCACGTTTGTACAGGTCTTACAGGTTCATTACATGTGTGGTGTGTAATATTGTTTAAAAGTGTGTGGAAATCCCTGAGCTTCACTTTCTCTTCCTCCTTCATTCATGAAATACGATCCCTCTCTCTCTCCCCTCCCCCCTCTCCTTCATTCTCTCTTGATCTGACTCTCCCCCATCTGACTCTCTCTCCTTGTGTTCTCTCTCTCTCTCTCTCCCCCTGTCACTCTCTCTCTCTCGCTCTCTCTCCCCCTGTCATTCTCTCTCTCTCTCTCTCTCTCTCTCTCTCTCTCTCTCTCTCTCTCTCTCAGCTGAACGAGGACAACATGGCGGCTCGGGTTTGAGGAAATTCATTGAAAAGAAAAAAAAAACAAAAAACAGTGCTGTGTTTCTGACTCCATTAAAAAAATTTCCTAGAGTCTCAGACATGTAATAACATTCCGGCTCAGAAATTACATCAGCAAACACGACTCGAACGCTCACAAAAACTGTCAGAAAATACACAGGCTGTTAAAACAGAGAGGTTTAAAAGTTAAGGGTGATGAAGGTCGAGTGAGGAGAGAGATGTCAGGATCAGAGTCATCCAGCTGGTGTAAAATATGTATATAATGTACACAATAAAAGTCCTGTTTTACACGTCTATTATTCCCGTTCCCGAGCTTTAGTGCAGGTTTAGGAAACAAAAAGTCAGAGTATAGGAAACATAAATCAGTGACTTCTGTCCATTTAAGCTTTTATATTTGTAATGTTTTCAAACTGTAATGTAGAAAAGAGCCTGTATTATTATTATTATTATTATTATTATTATTATTATTAATATTATTAATATTAAACAGGCTGAAGTCCCAGATACACACAGGAAGTGATTTAATCATTAGGAAATGTTAATAAAAAAATCTGAAGGTAATAATGTAAAGTACATTAAGGAAATATGATTAATAAAGTGAATGTAAAGCAGCGAGAGTCGAGGACGTGAGGAAGACTGAAGTAAACATATAGATTAAAACTCGGTCTGAACGGAGTGAAGCTGTTATCCAGTAAACTCCAGTGTTGGATTAACACCTACAGTGTCCAGCACGACACAAATGAATACTGAATACACAACACTCGAGGTGTTACATCTTCAAATCCGGTTTCTGGAACATCTCAGATCTCAGCTCGGTCCCGGAGACGTGCTGGGTAGAGTTCATCAACTCTTTATGATCTTTTATTTTAGTTTTTTATTTCTGTAAAGTCCTCTGAATTGTCCTTGTGTGTGTGTGTGTGTGTGTGTATGAGAAACATGCTTTTCATAAATATACTCCCCGTAACACACTACTGTACCCTGCGTGCCCTGTTCAGGGTTTAATTTGCGTTACTTAAAGTGGAATTTAAACACTGTGGGTAAACACTGATGCCCCCCCCCCCATTCTTCAGGTACAAGACATGACGTGGGTGTGTATGAGTGTGTGTGTGTGTGTGTGTGTGTGTGTGTGAGTGAGAGAGAGAGAGTGTGTGATGTGGGAGTGTGTGTGTTGCTCTTACCCTCCAGGTAGTAGGCCTTACAGCCGTCTTCCCGGAGTCTGTGCATGAGGAGCCCGAGCACCGAGCCCGCACTCCCCGCCCCAGCCGCCCCGCTCTCCCCGCTCTCATCATACAGCAGCACTGTGTCGCTCTTGCAGCGGCGGATGAAGCGCTCCTTGTCCGCGTCGTTGGGGATGACGGAGCGGATGGGCAGGTTGCCTTTGCGCAGGCGGCGGAGCATGAGGCCCGGGATGGCGAGGTGGATGGCGGACTCGATGTGAGAGGACTCGTAAAGCTCGTGAGAGCGGCAGTCGAGCAGGAGTAGAGAGTTGAGTCCGGACTCCAGCTCGTCCTGCAGCCATGCCGCACTTTTCCCCCACATCAGGGCTGCTGCTGGAACATCGGGGTGGTGATGGTGGTGGTGGTGATGGTGGAGGGAACCGAATTCTAATCACGGGGGGTAAAGAAACCAACATGCGCCCTGAGAAGCTCCGGGCACGCGCTCTTCAAAACCAAACTAAATTTCCCAAACAGATCAAAGCATCCGAGTAGTTCAATCACCACAAAGTAGCGCTCGCGCTCTCTCTCTCTCTCTCACACACTCTCTCTCTCACACACACACACACACACACTCTCTCTTTCTCTCTCTCTCTCTCTCACACACACACACAATCACACGCTCGCTCACTCACCAACACACACACCGAGCGCGCGAGATCACGAAAATCCTAATCACACTACACTTTTCCTCCAGCTCAAGGCGCGTTCACGTTAATCTCCACGAGAGAAGAAAGCACATCCGGTCAGTGCGCGAGCTCGCAGTGTTTTAACACGTTTTAGTTTTAGTGTTCTTCGCCGTGTTCCTTTTCCTCTCAGCTTCTCAGTTCTTTCTTTTCTTTTCCTTTTTTTTTTTTTTTTTTTTTTTTTTTTTTTTTTTTTTTTTTTTTGTTCTTTTTTTTTTATTTTATTTTTTTACAGCCACGCACTTTGACAGGCTGTAATAAGCAGCAGGAGGAGGAGGAAGAGGAGGAGCGTTTCGGCTTAAAGATGCAGTGCGCTCACTTTCCTCGCCATTCACTAACACCAACACACACACACACATTAACACACACACACACACACACAACCACACTAACACACAAAAACACTCCAACACGCACGAACACACACACACACACACACTTACAATCTAACACACACACACACACACACAGAGCAATATTTCTGAATGCGTGAAGAGAAAATCTTTCAGCCTTCTACAGCCGTCATCAAGGAACGCACGCACACACACACACACACACGTTATCCGGTTTATTATTTTTTTTTCTTGCTTTAATACACACACTGAAGCCGAACATCTGATTTTAATTCTTTACGTTTCCTTTCACGTGTCTCATATTTTCCTGTGTGTGTGTATGTGTGTGTGTGTGTGTGTGTGTGTGTGTGTGTGAGAGAGAGAGAAACTGGTGTTCAGCTGATCTCAGCTCATTTCCCAAAGAACAAAAATTTAACAGAAATATAAAACATTGTATTTATTTATTTTTAAAGAAGAAATATTTTAGTGATGGACAGAATTTCTTATTCGCTTATCTCTAACTTCTTTTTTTTTTTTAATAGAATATAATATTTGCTAAAATCACAAAACACATTCCATTTCATTTCATACTAATTAATTAATTAATTGTTTTTTGTTTGACAAATGCAACTTAATTTTAAAAATGTAACATTAGAACAACATTAATGTTATAATTGTGTTGTTATAATAATATTATGCAACTAATAAAATTACCTCGTATTTATAATCTTATATTATATATCTTATAGTAAAGTTACGTCACAATACGAGGAGGCGACTGGACGCTGATTTTTTAAACTAATTGTTGATTTTTTTTTTTTAATCAGTTAAACACGTGGCGTAGCTGTGTGTTTTGCTGTTAAATAGTGGGATAATATACTGTAACTGGAAATGATTTCTCACACTGTCGGGTCAAAATGTTTTAGAAAAAATAATGCATTTATCTGAAATGATCAGTTCCTTCAGTGAAAACAATTTCCGAAAATGAAAATAAAAAGATATTAATTTGTATTTATTTCACTTTCAGTTTTGATCAGAGAGGTGTTTCCACCTGCACAGGGTTTTAATATTCAGCTTTAAAAGTCAGGGTTGTATCTGTGCTTCAGTCTCGGAGTGTGTGTGAGAGTGTGAGTGAGTATATGTGAGTGAGTGTGTGAATGTGTGTATGAATGTATGTGAGTGTGTCTGTGAGTGTGTTAGAGAGTGAGTGAGTGAGTATATGTGAGTGAGTGTGTGAATGTGTGTATGAGTGTATGTGAGTGTGTATGTGAGTGAGTGTATGCGAGTGAGTGTATGTGAGTGTATGCGAGTGTATGTGAGTGAGTGAGTATGTGTATGAGTGTATGCGAGTGAGTGAGTGTGTGAATGTGAGTGAGAGTATGTGAGTGTGTGAGAGTGAGAGTATGCGAGTGAGTGAGTATGTGAGAGTAAGTGTGTATGTGAGTGAGTGTGAATGTGAGTGAGAGTGAGTGTATGTGAGTGAGTATATGCGAGCGAGTGTATGTGAGTGAGTGTGTGTATGTGAGTGTGTGCATGTGAGTGTATGCAAGTGTATGTGAGTGAGTATATGTATGTGAGTGAGTGTGAGTGAGTGTGAGTATGTGAGTGAGTATATGTGAGTGAGTGAGAGTGTGTGAGTGAGTGAGAGTGTATGTGAGTGAGTGTGAGAAAGTGTATGTTGGTGAGTGAGTGTGTATGTGAGTGTGTATGTGAGTGAGTGAGTGGGTGTGAGTGAGTGAGAATGAGTGAGTATATGCGAGTGAGTGAGTGTATGCGAGTGAGTGTGTGTATGCAAGTGAGTGAGTATATGCGAGTGAGTGAGTATATGCAAGTGAGTGAGTGTATGTGAGTGAGTGAGTGTATGTGAGTGTGTGTGTATGTGAGTATGTGAGTGAGTGAGTATATGCGAGTGAGTGAGTGTATGTGAGTGAGTGTGAGAAAGTGTATGTTGGTGAGTGAGTGTGTATGTGAGTGAGTGCGAGTATGTGAGTGAGTGAGAATGAGTGAGTATATGCAAGTGAGGGAGTGTATGCGAGTGAGTGAGTGAGTGAGTGTGTATGTGAGTGAGTGAGTATATGTATGAGAGTGAGTGAGTGAGTGAGTGAGTGAGTGAGTGAGTGAGTGGGGCGGCTGTGGCTCAGTCGGTAGAGCGGGTTGTCCACTAATCCACTAATCGTAGGGTTGGTGGTTCGAATCCCGGCCCGGGTGATCCCATGCCGAAGTGTCCTTGGGCAAGACACTGAACCCTAAGTTTACCCCAATGGCAAGCTAGCATGCAGCTCTGCTTCCATTGGTGTGCGAGTGTGCTCTCATTTGTATGAAATGAGATAAAAGCATCTTTGTGAGTGAGTGAGTGTGTGTAGAGTGAGTGTGAGTGAGTGAGTGTATTTGAGTGTATTTGAGTGAATTTGAGTGAGTGAGTGTGAGTGAGTGTGAGTGAATGTATTTGAGTGAATGTGAGTGAGTGAGTATATGCGAGTGAGTGAGTGTATGGAGTGAGTGAGTGAGTGTATGTGAGTGAGTGAGTGAGTGAGTGAGTATATGCGAGTGAGTGAGCGTATCCGAGTGAGTGAGTGAGTGTGTATGTGAGTGAGTGAGTGTGTATGTGAGTGAGTGAGTATATGCGAGTGAGTGAGTGAGTGTGTGTGTATGCGTGAGTGAGTGTTTGTGAGTGTGTGTGTGAGTGTATGCGAGTGAGTGAGTGTATGCGAGTGAGTATGAGTGAGTGAGAGCGAGCGAGTGAGTGAGTGTGTATGTGAGTGAGTGAGTGTATGCGAGTGAGTGAGTATATGCGAGTGAGTGAGTGAGTGAGTGAGTGAGTATATGCGAGTGAGTGAGCGTATCCGAGTGAGTGAGTGAGTGTGTATGTGAGTAAGTGTGAGAAAGTGAGTAAGTGTGAGTGAGTGTATGTTGGTGAGTGAGAATGAGTGAGTGTGTATGTGAGTGAGTGAGTGAGTGTGTATGTGAGTGAGTGTGTGTGTATGTGAGTGAGTGTGTGTGTATGTGAGTGAGTGAGTGTATGCGAGTGAGTGAGTATATGCGAGTGAGTGAGTGTATGTGAGTGAGTGAGTATGAGTGAGTGAGTGAGTATATGCGAGTGAGTGAGCGTATCCGAGTGAGTGAGTGAGTGTGTATGTGAGTGAGTGAGTGTGTATGTGAGTGAGTGAGTATATGCGAGTGAGTGAGTGAGTGTGTATGTGAGTGAGTAAGAATGAGTGAGTGTGTATGTGAGTAAGTGTGAGAAAGTGAGTAAGTGTGAGTGAGTGTATGTTGGTGAGTGAGAATGAGTGAGTGTGTATGTGAGTGAGTGAGTGAGTGTGTATGTGAGTGAGTGAGTGTGTGAGTATATGCGAGTGAGTGAGTGTATGTGAATGAGTGAGTATATGCGAGTGAGTGAGTGAGTGAGTGTATGTGAGTGAGTGAGTGTATGTGAGTGAGTGTATGTGAGTGAGTGAGTGAGTGTGTGTATGTGAGTGAGTGAGTGTATGCGAGTGAGTGAGTATATGCGAGTGAGTGAGTATATGCGAGTGAGTGAGTATATGCGAGTGAGTGAGTGAGTGAGTGTGTGTATGTGAGTGAGTAAGTGAGTGTATGTGAGTGAATGAGAGTGAGTGTATGTGAGTGAGTGAGTGTATGTGAGTGAGTGAGTGTATGGAAGTGAGTGTGTGTGTATGCGTGAGTGAGTGTGTGTGAGTGTGTATGCGAGTGAGTGAGTGTATGTGAGTGAGTGAGTGTATGGAAGTGAGTGTGTGTGTATGCGTGAGTGAGTGTTTGTGAGTGTGTGTGTGAGTGTATGCGAGTGAGTGAGTGTATGCGAGTGAATGTGTGTATGCGAGTGAGTGTATTTGAGTGAGTGAGAGTGAGTGAGTATGTGAGTGAGTGAGTGAGTGAGTGTGTGTATGTGAGTGAGTGAGTATATGTGAGTGAGTGAGTGTGAGTGAATGAGAATGAGTGAGTGTGTATGTGAGTGAATGAGAATGAGTGAGTATATGCGAGTGTGTATGTGAGTGAGTGAGTGAGTGAGTGAGTGAGTGAGTGAGTGAGTGAGAGTAAGTGAGTGTATGTGAGTGAATGTGAGTGAGTGAGAGTGAGTGTGAGTGAGAGTGAGTGAGTGAGAGTGAGTGTATGTAAGTGAGTGAGAGTGTATGTGAGTGAATGTGAGTGAGTGTATGTGAGTGAGAGTATGTGAGTGAGTGATAGAGTGTATGTGAGTGAATGAGAATGAGTGAGTATATGCGAGTGTGTATGTGAGTGAGTGAGTGTATGTGAGTGAGTGAGTGTATGTGAGTGAGTGAGTGAGTGAGTGTGAGTATGTGAGTGAGTGAGTGTGTGTATGTGAGTGAGTGAGTGTATGTGAGTGAGTGAGTGTATGTGAGTGAGTGTATGTGAGTGAGTGAGTGTGTGTATGTGAGTGAGTGAGTGAGTGTGTGTAGAGTGAGTGTGAGTGAGTGAGTGAGTGAGTGAGTGTATTTGAGTGAATTTGAGTGAGAGTATGTGAGTGAGTGTATGTGAGTGAGTGAGTGAGAGTGAGTGAGTGTATGTGAGTGAGTGGGTGTGAATGTGAGTGAGTGAGAGTGAGTGAGTGAATGAGAGTGTATGTGAGTCAGTGAGAGTGAGTGTATGGGAGTGAGAGAGTGTGTGAGTGTATGTGAGTAAGTGAGAGTGAGTGAATGAGAATGAGTGAGTGAGTGAGTGAGTGAGTGAGTGTATTTGAGTGAATTTGAGTGAGTGAGAGTGTATGTGAGTGAGTGAGTGTGAGTGAGTGAGTGAGAGTGAGTGAGTGAATGAGAGTGTATGTGAGTCAGTGAGAGTGAGTGTATGTGAGTGAGTGAGTGTGTGTATGTGAGTGAGTGAGTGAGTGTGTGTATGTGAGTGAGTGAGTGTATGTGAGTGAGTGAGTGTATGTGAGTGAATTTGAGTGAGTGAGAGTGAGTGAGTGTGTATGTGAGTGAGTGAGAGAGTGAGTGTATGTGAGTGAATGTGAGTGAGAGTGAGTAAGTATATGTGAGTGAGTGAGAGTGAGTGAGTGAGTGAGTGTATTTGAGTGAGTGTGAGTGAGTGTGTATGTGAGTGAGTGTGAGTGAGTGAGAGTGAGAGTGTATGTGAGTCAGTGAGAGTGAGTGTATGTGAGTGAGAGAGTAAGTGAGAGTGAGTGAATGAGAATGAGTGAGTGAGTGAGTGAGTATATGCGAGTGAGTGAGTGTATGCAAGTGAGTGAGTGTATACAAGTGAGTGAGTGTATGCGAGTGAGTGAGTGTATGCGAGTGAGTGAGTGTATGCGAGTGAGTGAGTGTATGCAAGTGAGTGTGTGAGTGTGAGTGTGTGTATGTGAGTGTGAGTGTGTGTATGTGAGTGAGTGAGTGTGTGTATGTATGTGAGTGAGTGAGAGTGAGTGTATGTGAGTGAGTGAGTGAGAGTGAGTGAGTGTGTATGTGAGTGAGTGAGTGAGTATATGCGAGTGAGTGAGTGTATGCAAGTGAGTGAGTGTATGTGAGTGTGTGTGTGAGTGTATGCGAGTGTGTGTGTGAGTGTATTTGAGTGAGTGAGTGAGTGTATGTGAGTGAGAGTGAGTGAGTGAGTGTATGTGAGTGAGAGTGAGTGAGTGAGTGTATGTGAGTGAGAGTGAGTGAGTATGTGAGTGAGTGAGTGAGTGTGTGTATGTGAGTGAGTATATGTGAGTGAGTGAGTGTGAGTGAATGAGAATGAGTGAGTGTGTATGTGAGTGAATGAGAATGAGTGAGTATATGCGAGTGTGTATGTGAGTGAATGTGAGTGAGTGCGAGTGTGAGTGAAAGTGAGTGAGAGTGAGTATGTGAGTGAGTGAGTGAGAGAGTGTATGTGAGTGAGTGAGTGTGTGTATGTGAGTGAGTGAGTGTATGTGAGTGAGTGAGTGTATTTGAGTGAATTTGAGTGAGTGAGTGAGTGTATTTGAGTGAATTTGAATGAGAGTGAGTGTATGTGAGTGAGTTTATGTGAGTGAGTGAGAGTGAGTGAGTATGTGAGTGAGTGAGTGTCAGTGAGTGAGTGTGAATGTGAGTGAGTGAGAGTGAGTGAGTGAATGAGAGTGTATGTGAGTCAGTGAGAGTGAGTGTATGGGAGTGAGAGAGTGTGTGAGTGAGTGAGTGTATGTGAGTAAGTGAGAGTGAGTGAATGAGAATGAGTGAGTGAGTGAGTGAGTGTATTTGAGTGAATTTGAGTGAGTGAGTGTGTATGTGAGTGAGTGAGTGTGAGTGAGTGAGTGTATTTGAGTGTATTTGAGTGAGTGTGTATGTGAGTGAGTGAGTGTGAGTGAGTGAGTGAGAGTGAGTGAGTGAATGAGAGTGTATGTGAGTCAGTGAGAGTGAGTGTATGGGAGTGAGTGAGAGTGAGTGAGTGAATGAGAGTGTATGTGAGTCAGTGAGAGTGAGTGTATGGGAGTGAGTGAGTGTGTGAGTGAGTTTGTGTATGTGAGCAAGTGAGTGTGAGTGAATGAGAATGAGTGAGTGAGTGAGTGTGTGAGTATATGCGAGTGAGTGAGTGTATGTGAATGAGTGAGTATATGCGAGTGAGTGAGTGAGTGAGTGTGAGTATGTGAGTGAGTGAGTGTGTGTATGTGAGTGAGTGAGTATATGCGAGTGAGTGAGTGAGTGTGTGTATGTGAGTGAGTAAGTGAGTGTATGTGAGTGAATGAGTGAGTGTATGTGAGTGAGTGAGTGTATGTGAGTGAGTATGAGTGAGTGAGAGTGAGCGAGTGTGTGTATGCGAGTGAGTGAGTGTATGCGAGTGAGTGAGTGTATGCGAGTGAGTGTGTGAGTGTGAGTGAGTGTATGTGAGTGAGTGAGTGTGAGTGTATGTGAGTATGTGAGTGAGTGAGTGAGTGTGTATGTGAGTGAGTGAGTGAGTATGTGAGTGAGTATATGCGAGTGAGTATATGCGAGTGAGTGAGTGTATGGAAGTGAGTGTGTGTGTATGCGTGAGTGAGTGTTTGTGAGTGTGTGTGTGAGTGTATGCGAGTGAGTGAGTATATGCGAGTGAATGTGTGTATGCGAGTGAGTGTATTTGAGTGAGTGAGAGTGAGTGAGTATGTGAGTGAGTGAGTGAGTGAGTGTATGTGAGTGAGTGAGTATATGTGAGTGAGTGAGTGTGAGTGAATGAGAATGAGTGAGTGTGTATGTGAGTGAATGAGAATGAGTGAGTATATGCGAGTGTGTATGTGAGTGAGTGAGTGAGTGAGTGAGTGAGAGTAAGTGAGTGTATATGAGTGTATGTGAGTGAATGTGAGTGAGTGAGAGTGAGTGTGAGTGAGAGTGAGTGAGTGAGAGTGAGTGTATGTAAGTGAGTGAGAGTGTATGTGAGTGTATGTGAGTGAGTGTATGTGAGTGAGTGAGAGTGAGTGAGTATGTGAGTGAGTGAGTGTCAGTGAGTGAGTGAGAGTGAGTGAGTGAATGAGAGTGTATGTGAGTCAGTGAGAGTGAGTGTATGGGAGTGAGAGAGTGTGTATGTGAGTAAGTGAGAGTGAGTGAATGAGAATGAGTGAGTGAGTGAGTGAGTGAGTGTATGTAAGTGAGTGAGAGTGTATGTGAGTGAATGTGAGTGAGTGTATGTGAGTGAGTGTATGTGAGTGAGTGAGAGTGAGAGAGTATGTGAGTGAGTGAGTGTCAGTGAGTGAGTGAGAGTGAGTGAGTGAATGAGAGTGTATGTGAGTCAGTGAGAGTGAGTGTATGGGAGTGAGAGAGTGTGTGAGTGAGTGAGTATATGTGAGTGAGTGAGTGTGAGTGAATGAGAATGAGTGAGTGTGTATGTGAGTGAATGAGAATGAGTGAGTATATGCGAGTGTGTATGTGAGTGTATGTGAGTGAATGTGAGTGAGTGCGAGTGTGAGTGAAAGTGAGTGAGAATGTGAGTGAGTGAGTGAGAGAGTGTATGTGAGTGAGTGAGTGTGTGTATGTGAGTGAGTGAGTGTATGTGAGTGAGTGAGTGTATTTGAGTGAATTTGAGTGAGTGAGTGAGTGTATTTGAGTGAATTTGAATGAGAGTGAGTGTATGTGAGTGAGTTTATGTGAGTGAGTGAGAGTGAGTGAGTATGTGAGTGAGTGAGTGTCAGTGAGTGAGTGTGAATGTGAGTGAGTGAGAGTGAGTGAGTGAATGAGAGTGTATGTGAGTCAGTGAGAGTGAGTGTATGGGAGTGAGAGAGTGTGTGAGTGAGTGAGTGTATGTGAGTAAGTGAGAGTGAGGTATGTGAGTGAGTGAGTGAGTGTATGTGAGTGAGAGTGAGTGAGTATGTGAGTGAGTGAGTGTATGTGAGTGAGTGAGTGAATGTGAGTGAGTGAGAGTGAGTGAGTGAGTGAGTGTATGTGAGTGAGTGAGTGAGTATGTGAGTGAGTGAGTGTATTTGAGTGAGTGTGTATGTGAGTGAGTGAGAGATTGAGAGTGAGTGTATGTGAGTGAATGTGAGTAAGTGTACAGTGCCTTTGCGAAAGTATTCGGCCCCCTTGAACTGTTCGACCTTTTGCCACATTTCAGGCTTCAAACATAAAGATATAAAACTGTAATTTTTTGTGAAGAATCAACA
>JAFFST010055397.1:25662-43221 GCA_022414735.1 Noturus placidus
TTTTGCACGCCCAATTTTTCAGTTTTTTATTTGTTGAAAAAGTTTGAAATATCCAATAAATTTCGTTCCACGTATGATTGTGTCCCACCTGTTGTTGATTCTTCACAAAAAATTCCAGCTTTATACCTCTATGTTTGAGGCCTGAAACGTGGCAAAACGTCGAACAGTTTAAGGGGGCCGAATACTTTCGCAAGGCACTGTATGTGAGTGAGAGTGAATAAGTGTATGTGAGTGAGTGTATGTGAGTGAGTGAGAGTGAGTGAGTGTATGTGAGTGAGTGTATTTGAGTGAGTGAGTGAGTGAGTGTATGTGAGTGAGTGTATTTGAGTGAATTTGAGTGAGTGAGTGTATGTGAGTCAGTGAGAGTGTATGAGAGTGAGAGAGTGAGTGAGTGTGTGTATGAGTGAGTGAGAGAGTGTATGTGAGTGAGTGAGAGTGAGTGAGTGTATGTGAGTGAGTGAGAGTGAGTGTGTATGTGAGTGAGTGAGTGAGAGAGTATATGCGAGTGAGTAAGTGTATGTGAGTGAGAGAGTGAGTGTATGTGAGTGAGTGAGTGTATGTGAGTGAGAGAGTGTGTGTATGTGAGTGAGAGAGTGTATGCGAGTGAGTGAGTGTATGTGAGTGAGAGTGAGTGTATGTGAGTGAGTGAGTGAGTGTATGTGAGTGAGAGTGAGTGAGTGTATGTGAGTGAGTGAGAGTGAGTGTATGTGAGTGAGTGAGAGAGTGAGTGTATGTGAGTGAGTGAGAGTGAGTGTATCAGAGTGAGTGAGAGAGTGAGTGTATGCGAGTGAGTGAGTGTGTGTGAGTGTATGTGAGTGAGTGAGAGTGAGTGAGTGTATGTGAGTGAGTGAGAGTGAGTGAGTGTATGTGAGTGTGTGCGTGAGTGTATGTGAGTGAGTGAGTGTATGCGAGTGAGTCAGTATATGCGAGTGAGTCAGTATATGCGAGTGAGTGTGTGTGTATGCGAGTGAGTGTGTATGTGAGTGAGTGTGTATGTGAGTGAGTGTGTATGTGAGTGAGTGAGAGTGAGTGAATGAGAATGAGTGAGTATATACGAGTGAGTGTGTATGTGAGTGAGTGAGTGAGAGTATGCGAGTGAGTGAGTGAGAGTGAGAGAGTGAGTGAGTGTATGTGAGTGAGTGAGTGTATGTGAGTGAGTGTATGTGAGTGAGTGAGTGTGTATGTGAGTGAGTGTGTGTATGTGAGTGAATGTGAGTGAGTGTGTGTGTGAGTGAATGTGAGTGAGTGTGTGTGTGAGTGAATGTGTGTGAGTGTATGTGAGTGAGTGAGTGTATGTGAGTGAATTTGAGTGAGTGAGTGTGAGTGAGTGTGTATGTGAGTGTATGTGAGTGAGTGTATGTGAGTGAGTGAGTGTATGTATGTGAGTGAATTTGAGTGAGTGAGTGACTGTGTGCATGCGAGTGTGTGTGAGTGAGTAAGAGAGAGTGTATGCGAGTGAGTGACTGTGTATGCGAGTGAGTGAGTAAGAGAGAGAGTGTATGTGAGTGAGTGACTGTGTATGCGAGTGTGTGTTAGTGAGTGAGTGAGTGTATGCGAGTGAGTGAGTAAGAGAGAGAGTGTATGCGAGTGAGTGAGTAAGAGAGAGTGTATGTGAGTGTGTGTGAGTGTATGTGTGTGAGTGAGTGTATGCAAGTGAGTGAGTGAGTGTATGCGAGTGAGTGTGTGTGAGTGAGTGTATGTGAGTGTGTGTGAGTGAGTGAGAGTGTATGTGTGTGAGTGAGAGTGTATGAGAGTGTATGCGAGTGAGTGTGTGTGAGTGAGTGTGTGTGGGAGGGAGTGTGTGCGTGTGGGCGAGCGTGTGTGTGTGTGAGAGAGAGTGTGTGCGTGTGAGTGAGTGAGAGTGTATGAGAGTGTACGCGAGTGAGTGTGTGTGAGTGAGTGTATGAGAGTGAGTGAGTGAGTGAGTGAGTGTGTGTGGGAAGGAGTGTGTGCATGTGGGCATGTGAGTGTGTGTGTGTGTGTGAGAGAGAGTGTGTGCGTGTGAAAGTGTGCGTTTTCTTCACCAGTGCCTGGACTGTGAAAGTTGCAGCTATAAATGTGAATAAAGAAGAAGGAAGTTGTGATTTCACTGCAGCTGTCCACGCTGTACACAAAGGCCTTTTATTCGTCCGGATGAATTACAGATCCTCCAAACTGTCAGCCATTGTGTCTCTATCTCTTATCTTCATATAAAGGCCCTTCATCTTTAACAACACATCGGTTTCACGCTCTGAAACTCGAAGAACCGAACAAAACGCATTCAAGACCAACTCATATTCCTTCCATTTGTAAACCTCTGTGGAATTTCATAATTAATAAACAACACAAATATAAATCAGTGCTGATTTTCCACGTCGAACACGCGCTACAGTTGTCACGTGACGTTCCACGTCGAACACGCGCTACAGTCGTCACGTGACGTTCCATATAAGGGGAAATTTGCAGTTCAACAGTGATGAAAAACCAAAAAGAACATACACACACACAATAATAAAAAAAGTCAACTACTCTTAGAGAAGGTTATTTGTTATTTTGCAGGTTCCCCCTTAAAAGTTCTATAAAAAAAAAAAAACAGTAACAGAGGGTTTCCTATAGACCACGCTAGAACCAAAGAACCAGTTCTTTGTTCCAGAGAGTTCCAGAAAGAACCCTTTCAGAAAAGGTTCCAAGTCCAGTAGAGTCCCTTTAAAGAAAAGTTTATTTGCATACAAGGATCTAAAAAAGAACCTTAGTCAAAACTATCAGATATTTATACAGGCCTAAAAGACAGTTCTAAAGGAAGTGACATAACGTGTGGGTTCTAGCTGTCATGAGTTCCAGAAATTGTGGAGAAACAACAGGAACCCTTCAGTGTGCACTTAAGGTATTTTTAAGAAGAGCAGGAGATAAGCGTCCTGTCCTGAAGTGTCTCTGAAAGTCAATATCTATCACACACCTAAATTCTCTACAGTTTATCACACACCCCTCACAAGGTAAATGTGCTCATATCACACACACACACACACACACACACACACACACACGCAGAGTAAAGCAAATTATTGTAACTCAAACAATCCAGAGATGAATCCTGTGACCCGTTTAGATGTTTAGTGAAATTACTAAAAATTATTTCAGATCATATTTCTGTGACTTTTTATCTGCATCATCTATTCCGATTATTTATTATAATTACGTACACTGATTTTTATATTGATTATTTAGATAAGTATTTAGTCAGATGAATTATACTGATTCACTTGGATGAATAATACCGATTATGTATTGCAATTATTTACACTGATTTTTTCCTGATAATTTCTGTGTAAATATGAACTGTTGGATTGTAAAAACAATCCGAAGTGAACAGTGTGTAACTAAAAATAACACCACGTGGACGTTAGCTTAGCAATACCTGGAATAACAGCACTGTTTTTCTCCTCATCATATTTATGTCACGTCTCATGATAGAGTCAGCATCCAATCAGAGCTGTTCTCACATCAGATTCCAGTATGATTAGCATGTCAAGTCACGTGACATCTGGGAAACACGACTCAAATGATGTGTTTAGGGATTAAAGTCTTTATGAACTGAAAATGGCAACGCCCACAATCCGTTCATCCTCATCGACTCTGTGTCAGTCTCTAAACCAAATCCATTATACAAACTAAACCCAGCAGTATGTAACGCTGCATGATGACTCAGTGAGGAAATCAGACCAGTGTATATAATATTTATAATCACACCTCAGTGTAAAGAGGGAAAGTGATGTTTTACATGAGTCTGAGAGATTTCTCAGAACATCTCCACTGTTAAACTTCTCAAATACTCGTTACTGTAGCAGGAATTAATCATAGTTAATATTTTCGCTTTAGTAAAACGTTGTCCTTGTTTGAACTTCCCCTTTAACAGGCCAGAGGAACTGGCTCGACCGGAACACAAGCCTTTAAATCAGATTTAATTACAGCTCGACTCGTCATCCGAGTCACATTCTCAAAGCCGCAAAAGATTAAAAAAAAAAAAACAAACAAAAACAAAAGAGGAAACTGGCTTCCCACTCGTTACGTCATTTACACATTTGTAAAGAAAAGCTGACGCCCGCTTAGGTCATGAAGGAAGATAATTATTACATGTTAGCAAGCCTCATAATGGAGCTGAAAATGTACTCTACGGGTGGTGGCCATCTTTTCTTTTTAAACATACCATATCTTTTTAGGTCACCCCCCCCCCCCCCCCCCCCCCAAGATTTTCAGATATATTTAAGAACACATACGTGTATGTATGTATGTATGTACAGCTTGTTTATGTATAGCAGGTGCTATTGTAATGAGACAATGCTATTCACTTCACCTGTCAGTGGTTTTAATGTTATGGGTGATCGGGGTGTGTCTCTATACTGATCAGCCATAATATTAAAACCACTGACAGGTGAAGTGAATAATGTTGATTATCTCGTTACAACAGCACCTGTATATTTATTAGGGATATATTTATTAGGCAGTAAGTAAACAGTCAGTTCTGGAAGTTGACGTGTTGAAAGCAGGAAAAACGGGCAAGTGTGAGAATCTGAGTGACTTTAACATGGGCCAGGTTGTGATGTCTAGACATCTGGGTCAGAGCTTCTCCAGAACAGCAGATGTTGTGGGGTGTTCCCGGTATGTAGTGGTTAGTACCTACCAAAAGTGCTCCAAGGAAGGACAACTAGAGAACCGGAGACAGGGTCATGGGCGCCCAAGACTCAGTGACGCACATGGGGAGAGAATACTAGCCCGTCGAGTCTGATCCCACAGAAGATCTACTGCACCACAAACTGCTGAAAAAGTTCATGCTGGTTCTGATAGAAACGAGTCAGAACACACAGAGGATCACAGCTTGCTGTTTGTTTCTTTATTATTATTATTATTATTCTTTAAACATGCTAAGGCTATATTAACTGGTGCTTACACTTTCGCATGCACTGCTTCTCCTTCATCTCGTAGGATATGATGCACATACACCAGTGAATTATATTTCTCTCCAGAATGTTTCATTTTAGCGCCAAGAAAATGGATTTGTTGTCAAAAGTGGAACGCTAATTGCGCCACCCGTTGATCAACATTACTATGGCAACCAGTAGTAGAAACACCTACTGGTGACATGCAGCGATAAAACCGCTGTGTGTGAACGTACCTTAAGGCAGGACAGGGAGCAGGACAGGGAGCAGGACAGGGGGCAGGACAGGGAGCAGGACAGGGAGCAGGACAGGGAGCAGGACAGGGGTATGAGTGAAGTTCATCAGCAGTAAACACTTCCCCTTTAAATCTGCAGCATCATAAAAGGGATATTTTTCTTTCTTTTCTTTCTTCTGGGAGTGGTTCCCAGAATGAAACACACACACACAAAACCCAGAGAGAGAGAGAGAGAGAGAAGAATAAAATGGAGAGAAAGGATGCAAAAACACACAAAATGGTTAAATATAGGTCAAGTGAATTCCTTCTTATTTAATTGTCATAATTTAGAGAGCAGCTCTGACAGCTTAGGGAGTGTGTGTATGTGTGTGTGTATATATATATAAAATTTCTGTGTTATATTTACTTGTTTTGACTGACACACACACACACACACACACACACACACAAATCAATAAAGGACCGTCTCTTTTCCACGTGCAGAGAGAAAGTGAAGCTGTTAAATCTTTAGCTCTTTTATAAATTAAATAATAAACAGTCTGATTGGACTCTGAGTCACAGAGAGAGAGCTGGAGTGAGAGCGAGTCTGAGTTTAACGACACAACGCTGAGCAGAAACAAAGACACAGAAGAAATTCAGGAGGGAAAAATGAAAAATGTATCCAGATGTTATCGCTATAAGAGGCCAAAGAGAGGAGGGAAAAAAAGCCCCGAGTTCTTCTCCTCCTCTCGGCCTTGTGGGCCACATGTGCAGCTCGCACTAGCTCTGTTTTATTAAAAAAAGACACAAAAACCGACTAAATGTGAGACATTTCTTCATTTATCAGCAGTTTTGATTCAATACTAAACCCTGACGTGTGTGATCCTCTGTATGATGATCAAATTAACAACTTTAATAGCTTTTTATTTTATTTTTATTAATTTTTGTTTATTCGTCGTCATCTCGCTAGCAGAAAACGTTATCGAAATATTTAATAAACTATTTAATGTTACACAAAAAAACGTTCACAACCTTCTAAAAATGTGTTCAGGGTTAGCTTCACAATGTTAGAACATTACTCACATTCTACTGCCTTTAGAAATACACACTAACACTTGGAAAATGTTTGTCTTTGTTCCTAATAATATCCTTACAACTAAAAACATTTAAATACTTGCTATGCTAAACAATTACAGACACTGCAATGTAGCTAATGTTAAATTGCTACCGCAGAAACTTCGTTGTAAAATTTGCTAGCACTCACGGTGTGATAATTAGTGTGTACTGGTTGTTAAATTTGGAACAAATTAGCTCAACATTAGCTATATTCTTAGCTATGTTACTAGCTAACAGTTTATTAATGACAAAAACCTGCACAGGAAAATTATCATTCACTATCATTAATGTAGCTTTAATGTAAGGGCGGCTGTGGCTCAGTCGGTAGAGCGGGTTGTCCACTAATCCACGAATCGTGGGGTTGGCGGTTCGAATCCCGGCCCGGGTGATCCCATGCCGAAGTGTCCTTGGGCAAGACACTGAACCCTAAGTTGCCCCCAATGGCAAGCTAGCACCTTGCATGGAAGCTCTGCTACCATTGGTGTGTGAGTGTGCACTTGTAAGTCGCTTTGGATAAAAGCGTCTGCTAAATGAATAAACGTAAATGTAAATGTAGCTTATATACATTTCCTGAAATAAGAGTTTCGAGACTTATACAATTTTTTATGTAAAACACACACACACACACACAAAACTGTAAAACAGATAAAAATATAAATGCTGTGATAAAACACAGCTGGTATAGAAGTCACTGCTGCCACCATACACAAACATCTCACTGCTAGCGGCTAATGAACTGAAGAAGGTTTTGTATTGAAGAATGTTTTTTCCTCGCTGTAGTAAAAAAGTAGTCGCAGGTTCAGTAAAGGTGAGAAGGAGGAAAACAAGGTAACTGAGCTGTTAGAGATCAGACTGATTTCTGGTTTGGAGCTGCAGACTGATTTTTTGCTGGTTCTCCACACATTCTTTCAGTTTGTCCTCAGTCAGAGTCAGTCTCTGTTCCAATATGGCCACGGTCTACAGACACAGAAAGAGAGACGCACGCAGAGAGACAGGCAGAGAAAGAAAAGAGAGATGAGTGTTAGCCAACTGTTGTTTCTGGGTTTTCATCACAGCTCACAATGTTTCAGTCATCAGCTGCTGTTTTGCTCTACGGACTCGTTCGGTGTCTTTCGGATTTCATTATTTTTCAGGACATTCCAGATTGTTGTATTGGTTATACCCAGTGTTTATTTAATGCCTCTAATTGATTTTCCCTCTTTTCTCAGCTTCAAAATAGCTTGCTTTTCTCCCATAGACATCTCTCTGATCTTCATGTTGGTTTATCCTTTTTAACAACAAATGCAGTCTTCACAGGTGAAACTAAAGGATAAAACGAAGAGCAGATGTTCAGAGCCATTTACTATTTGAATAATCAATCTAACAGGACACACCTGGGGAAAAAGAAACAACTGTCAATCACATGTTCCAGTATTTCTGAACACTTGAAGGAAAAAAAAAAGATTGGGTTCAAACAAAAGGTTCCAAGTTGATAAATTTGAGGAAATGAAAGATGAAATTCGGATCTATCCATCACCTCATTCTTCTTTTGATCTTAAATCCAAATGTCTTCGACGTATAGTGAAAGCAATAACATTGGCCTTGCTGTTCTATAATACTTTTGAGGGGACTGTATAAGAATGTTTATAACTTATAAATGAGGATTGAGTAAAGACTAAAATGAGGTGTTTTTACTCGTGTTTCGAGAACGTGAATAAAGAGATGTGATAAAATAGAAACCGTGTTTTTAGTTAATAAACAACATGAGTGTTTTCCAAGTCACAGACTCACATCGTTAACAGTTAACAACATCAGAAATTCGTAAAAACTTTGTCATGACAGGGAAAGTTTAACAGGCGGAGCGCTCCATACTGAGCTTCATTTACACGGCTGAACTCAGATGGCTGAAATGACCTGTGGAAGGGAGAATTTCACGCCGCTGCAGATGCCAGATGTTTCGTATGTAAAGAGTCTCAAGCAATGGTTCTTAACACGAGGACTGAGATATTTTACATTTAGTGGTGGAATCATGACCCACCATCACCAAAGATATTCCACAGCGTGTCCGAAAGGTCAGGAAGCAACGGAAGTAAAACTACATGTACTAGAATAATGTGGGTTTAGTCCAAAAGCTAAAAATAATAACTCAAAAACAAGTAAACTATAAATAATAATAATAATAATAATGTCAGCATGTGTTCTGTCGAAGGAACGTTCAGGAATAAAAAAACAGACACAATAATATTGTAGACATTTAAACAATGTTCATGAAGCAAATCTGTCCTGAGGGATCTGTGGAATTTATTTTACACTTTAAACCCAACACCAGGCTACAAAAACGTTTGAGGAAAAATCCACCGTCTTTGTCATGTGATTGGTTTTTATTTAGCTGACATTGTGCAAGAGCTCAATATCTGAATAATGTTTAAATGAGACTCAGTTTAGTTCAATTCTGAGGTCTGAATACAAACATGTGCAATTTCTATAGTTAACGCAGCCTGCAAGTGTCTGACAGAGTTATAGAGTGGAGTTTAAAAAAAAAGACTAGAAATAGAAAACTAATTTCTGCAAATTATAAACCAGCCTGAAATACCTCAGTAGCAGACTGTTTTATTTTTTAAACCAGTGCATGTATAAAATCGATTAACAGCACTTTATATCTATTTCTGACTGCAAGATATTTCTGACCTTGAAGCCATATGAAAGGCTCAATAACCTCATCTCCTGTTTCACACAAATCAGGTTTTACATTTCCTTCATGCAGCAGTGTGATTTTCTGATCAATAAACCACACAGAGAGAGAGAGAGAGAGAGAAATCAGACAGATGCAGAGGGACAGAACGACACATTGGATTTAAAATACAAAAGTAATTGTTGTCTACAATTCTTTATCATTTATATAGATTTTATAGGGGAGATAATCCTGAAGATTTCTGCTCTCAGACTTTAATAAAAAAATAATCCTGTATTTGAGAACATATCTTAAAATTATCTTTAAAAAAAAAAAAAAGAAAAAAAAAGTTGTGACTACTTAAACGTGAAAACTAATTCTGCTGGTGATTATTTTAGATATCCTTTTTATAATTATAAAAAGCTGTAGCTATTACTGTTTATAATCATTACGAACTCTTATCATTGTGTGTGTGTGCGCCTCCTCGTATTCTTGTAAATTACTCATCACTCCCCTGCAGCTGTGGGCGTTTTTGTTGTTGTTTAGGCCTTGTCCAAAGAGGAAGCAGGTTAAAAAAAAAAAAAATTTACGTGTAAAATAAAGGTCATAACCTTGAAAAAGGAAGTGTAGATATTAATAATAAGACATGTTACGGGAGGTTTTAGGGAACAGAAACTGGAATCAGAAACACCGTGTTTTATAAACACTACAGATAAATTTAAACTTTGTTTCTAATGAAAGAAGAAAAAGTATCTGATTACGCAGAGGCACTAACAAGGAAACGCTAACAGACAGGGTTTACTGTACGCTGGTGAAGTCTCCCTGGGTTTACTCCGAGTGGGGTTACTGTACTCCGAGTGGGGTTACAGTACAGGGTTACCGTACTCCGAGCGGGGTTACTTTACTCAAACTGGGGTTACAGTACAGGGTTACCGTACTCCGAGCGGGGTTACTTTACTCAGAGTGGGGTTACAGTACAGGATTACTGTACTCCGAAAGGGTTACTTTACTCAGAGTGGGGTTACCATACACCGAGTGGAGTTAGTGTACTCCGAGTGGGGTTACTTTACTCAGATTGGGGCTACAATACAGGGTTACTGTACACCGAGTGGGGTTACTTTACTCAGATTGGGGCTACAATACAGGGTTACTGTACACCGAGTGGGGTTACTTTACTCAAACTGGGGTTACAGTACAGGGTTACTGTACACCGAGTGGGTTTTCTTTACTCAAACTGGGGTTACAGTAAGGGGTTACCGTACACCGAGTGGGGTCACAGTACGGGGTTACTGTACACCGAGTGGGGTCACAGTACACCGGGTGAGGTCACAGTACGGGGTAACTGTACTCCGAGTGGGGTTACAGTACGGGGTTACTGTACGGGGTTACTGTACTCCGAGTTCCACTCAACTCAGGAACCACATTAATAGTTATGTCATGTTCCTCAGAGTCACAGCTTGACTCAAAGTTTAGAGTTTAATATCCCTGCTGAGGTTCCCGTTCCAGCATTAATATTTCAGTAGCACTCAGTGAAGTGTACACTTCTGTGAAGGTCACTACAGGCCTCTCACATTAGTACAATAAGGTATTAGACAATAAGACCAGTTCATCCTGTAAACCCACTGCATTCAGTACTGCAAACACCACTTCACTGCTAAATGTCCCTAATAAACGTCAAAAACATAAACACAAACAAAATGATATCGAACTGAATTTAGCATCATTGTGTGTTTACATTTTATGATGACTGAAGTGTAAACATTTTTACACAGTGTGTGTGCGCGCATGTGTGTATGTACCTGTGTGAGGACGTCAAGCTGACCCACTATGTGCTGCAGTGTTGTGGTGAGTGTAGCAGAGATGGGCGTGTCCCACACAGACTGATCAGAGTGATCCGATTGGTCCGGCTCAGGGTGGGCGGAGACATGGCAAGTCTCTGGTCTGTGAGACGAGTGAATGCTTAGACTGGAGCTGCAGTGAGACACGTCTGGACTGTGAGAGACATCCGGTCGCTGAGGGACACACACACACACACCGCACTGTTAACATGTGTGAGAGTGAGGGAGGACAAAACGTAAACAAAATAATAACATTGCTTCTATAAGATATGATTTGTGTGACACTACAAAACAGTCACAAAGTCACATGATCCACAGCTTTCGCCTTTATTTTGGCGAGAGAGTGAGATTTGGGGATCAGGTGTGTTTCAGAGGGGAAACTGTCTCCAGGTGAAAGATGGTGAAGTGTGTGAGCCTCATCTGACAAAAAAATAAACACAGATAGACAAACAGAAAAAATAAACAGATAGACACAGAGAGACAGACAGATATGGATAAGCACACAGATATCCACATAAATATGACTGGTAGATACAGAGTAAACTGACCAACAGTCAGACAGTCAGATAGGAAGACAGAAAGATTGACCAACAGATGGCAGATGGGCAGACGGTTATGAGACAGATAGAAAGCGTTATAAATAAAGACAGACATAATGAATAGCAGAGAGAAAATAACAAAAACTGTCGCCATCTCTCAGTCTTACTCTGTACCCATCTGTCTGTCTCTACATTCTCAGGTCTGGCCGATGTCTGATGAGGTAATGGCTGTGTGTATGTGTGTATGTGTTGTAAATCCATCTGCTGCTCATTAGTCATGATGTTATAGTGGTGTGTGTGTGTGTGTGTGTGTGTGTGTGCGCGCGCATTATAAATGTATGTAATAAACATAAAGCTTTATGCTGCTTCTCAGGACTTGAATTTGAGTTGAGGAACTGAATATACTTACACTCATTAAATTTTTTTTTATAAAGCTGTGTGAGCTAAATGTGTTAACAGAGACAACACACACACGCACATACTGTTTGGCCTGTAGTACTGACCCAGAGAGCTAGCAGTGGGGAAAATAAACAGAAGGACAGCTGTTCTGCCATAAAGTTCCTCCTGTAAACATCTGGACTACAGGTGCAGCTCGAGATGCTGCTGCTCCAGGCAGGTAAATATTTACCCCTCTACTGCACCCTAAACTCCCTAACCACCCCCTCATCCCCCAACCCCTGCAGCTTTCTACATAAATATGATAAAGCAGCACAACAAAGCTGCTTTTAAATGAAGCGCTGTAAACACACAACCTGGAAACATTAAATGTGACCATAAATGGACAAAAAGTACACTGTATTGTTCTTTAATGATGTGTTTTGGTAAGTTGCAGTGGTGTAAAAGGAATAAAACACTTCGGGGACTTTCTGTTAAGAGTTGGGTGTGGTAACTAACTCGAGCAGGACACACGGCTCTCTGGAATTGTGAGGTGTTTCATCATCCCAAATATAATGGTATAGTAAACAGAGCAAAATAACGACACAGTGTTTAATCAGTCCGCAGCTCAGACGTGTGTACTGTTCACGTGTTAACACTCGCAGTCACACCTCGTCCCACTCCATAAACACTGCCTCCTCCTGTTTACCTTTCAATCAGCGCCGGAGAAATTAACGCTACCTCAAGTCATCCTGATAAATCCTCAAACTAAATTGCAATAAAATTCCACAAATCTTTATTCTCGTCTGTTGTTTATTTAAGTGCATGAAAACATTTAAAAAAAAACTTCTCGGATAAGCGACTTACAAAACAAAACAAAAAGGGTATATGAATGTGCTGAAGATGAGAGTTTGAAAACTTCAGGATTATCTGTTGTTGAGTGGAGGATTTATATGTAGCTCAGCGCTGACACACACACACACAGAGACACACACACACACACTTTAACACCCTTCAGATGAATCACCTGCACTGGAAAAACCAACAGTGGAAAATTTCCTGAGGCTCCAATGAAACTGTGACAGGGCACTCAATACTCACTTCCCACACACACACACACACACACACACAGCCTAAAGCACAGGAAATGGGTTCGTATTGCGAGAGTAGTTGAACACTATGACAATTATTAAAGGTGTTGTTGCATGTATAATAAACACGTGTGAGTATTTTGTTTTGTTTCTATAACATGAATATATTTACATAAATGCATATTTATGAAATAATTTTTAAAAACCAAGCTTATTGGGGGGAATGCTTTAATTCACTGTGTAAAGCATGTTCATGGTGCGTGTGTTGAGATGTACTGTAGGTGTATTATAATTCGACTGTGACTAGTGATGTGGCTCCGCCTCCTGTCTGCACACGTGAGAGAGAGATGTGCATCATGAAAAAACCCTCATCATTCTCAATCACTCAGCTCATTTAAATCTAAATGCACTATATTTTATTTCGATATAATATATGTAAATATATAAATACATTTATAGTTAATTTAATCAGAGTTAAAAAAATAAATAAATAAATATAACACAAAGCAAAAATAAAACCCCCCAAAAACACAGAAGAAATGTAAACTCTTGTCCTGAAGATGTCTGAAAATGTAAGTTACAGCTTCACCTCTGACCGTTACACAGCACTGATACTGGAGACTCCTTCCAGAAATGTTACATAAAGTCCCTGTGAATGAACCATTACTATTGAAACCAAAACATATTAGAATGAGCGCATTATTATAAATCTGCGCTGCTATTATAGAAAACTAATCACCAACTTCTGAGCAATCACAATCCAGAACTCAGCAGTGGGGTGTGATGTGTATGGTGTAATGAGTAATGTTAAAATATTCCCATAGTTTAATTAAATGATTTGTGTCTGTGCTTATGGTTTATTTTCAGAAACACCATCAAGTACTTGCTAAACATAACCGTGGGAATGCATTTTAACAGCTTATCTGGACTTATGGGCTAGCCTTAACTGAAAGGGCCACACCTACGCACACCTTAAGTCTTACACAGAGTTAATTCCAATTACACCAACACATCATTAGAGTGATACTAAACATGATTCGAGTCCACTTTAATACCAAAGTGTATCGTGTGAGTGACATTAGCGCTACAGGACCGTGTTAGAGTTTAATAATTTCTCTGAGAGCGTCTCGGCCACGCCCACTTCACTGAAAAGAGACATGTAAACACGCTAACCAGATAAACCAGTTACATCAGGAGAGTCTCTCTCACACACACACTAAATCACAGCTAAATATAGTGTGTATTTAGTTTCTAGCAAAAAATACTGAATAAAATTTAAATGAAAAAAAAAAAAATGACTAAATATGATATACAGTGCATCCGGAAAGTCTTCACAGCGTTTCACTTTTTCCACATTTTGTTATGTTACAGCCTTATTCCAAAATGGATTAAATCAATTATTTTTCGTCAAAATTCTACAAACAATACCCCATAATAACAACGTGAAAGACGCTTGTTTGAAATCTTTGCAAATTTATTAAAAATAAAAAACAAAAAAGCACATGTACATAAGTATTCACAGCCTCTGCTCAATACTTTGTTGAAGCACCTTTGGCACCAATTACAGCCTCAAGTCTTTTTGAGAATGATGCTACAAGCTTGGCACACCTATTTTGGGCAGTTTCTCCCATTCTTCTTTGCAGGACCTCTCACGCTCCATCAGGTTGTATGGGGAGCGTCGGTACACAGCCATTTTCAGATCTCTTCAGAGATGTTCAATCTCTGTTCAAGTCTGGGCTCTGGCTGGGTCACTAAAATATATTGAGTTCTCCTGTAGCCAATCCTTTATCTTCGCTGTGTGCTTAGGGTCGTTGTCCTGTTGAAAGATGAACCTTCACCCCAGTCTGAGGTCCAGAGTGCTCTGGAGCAGGTTTTCATTAAGGATGTCTCTAAACATTGCTGCATTCCATCTTTTCCTCCCAGTTCCTGCCACTGAGAAACATCCCCACAGCATAATGCTTCACTGTAGGGATGGTATTGGCCAGATGATGAGTGGTACCTGGGATGAGTGGTTTCCTCCAGACATGGCACTTGCCATTCAGGCCATAGAGTTCAATCTTTGGTCTGAGGGTCCTTCAGGTGCCTTTTGGCAAACTCCAGGTGGGCCGACATGTGCCTTTTACTGAGGAGTGGCTTCCATGTGGACACTACCATACAGGCCTGATTGGTGGAGTGCTGCAAAGATTGTTGTTCTTCTGGAAGGTTCTCCTCTCTCCACAGAGACACGCCATTGGGTTTTTGGTCACCCCCTGGACTAAGGCCCTTCTCCCCGATCACTCAGTTTGGCCGTGCGGCCAGCTTTAGGAAGAGTCCTGGTGGTTTCAGGCTTCTTCCACTTACGGATGATGGAGGCCACTGTGCTTATTGGGACCGTCAATGCTGCAGAAATGTTTCTGTACCCTTTCTTAGATCTGTGCCTCGATACAATCCTGTCTCGAAGGTCTCCAGACAGTTCCTTGGACTTCATGGCTTGGTTTGTGCTCTGACATGCATTGTTAACTGTGGGACCTTATATAGACAGGTGTGTGCCTTTCCAAATCATGTCCAATCAACTGAATTTACCACAGGTGGACTCCAATCAAGTTGTAGAAACATCTCAAGGATGATCAGTGGAAACAGGATGCACCTGAGCTCAATTTTGAGTGTCATGACAAAGGCCGTGAAGACTTATGTTCATGTGATTTTTATTGTTTTTTTATTTTAAATAAATTTGCAAAGATTTCAAACAAACTTCATGTTGTCATTATTGGGTATTGTTTGTAGAATTTTGAGAAAAATAATGAATTTAATCCATTTTGGAATAAGACTAACATAAAAAGTGGAAAAAGTGAAGCGCTGTGAATACTTTCCAGATGCACTGTATGATTAAAAAAAAGGTTGTGTTACTGATGAGGTCAAGTACACCAACGGCAAAAAACATTTAAACTGCATAAAATTTTAAAGTACATTTTATTTACTTATTAATAAATGAATAAAAAAATTATTAATAAGATTATTGCAAAATAAATATCAGATGCTATTAAATATCAAATAAAAATTATAAATATTGATGTGCAATATTGAGGTCTAGGGTGGATTTTACCTTATACATTGTAAATTTAAATTATTAAAGCATAAAATAATGTCTCAACTTAAAATAGTTATAGCGTCAAATAAAAAAATCTGACGAAAAGAGCAAGAGAAACTTAACTGCAAGTTCTCATTTAATACCACACAAATGACAATTTTACTCTAAAACTAAATAGCAGGAAAGTGTTCATATAAAATTAAATATGAATAAACATTAATACTTATTATATTTTAATACTAATGTTATTTATATCAAATTGCGTTTGTTTTATATTTAAAACAACTGTTTACAATTCAATATAAATAACAGAATACATTATATTAGTGTAATATTTTATATTTAATATCTAGGAATAATACGCAAATCTTAATTAGAAGAATTACATTTAATTACTGGCATTAAATATTAATATTAACACTCATTATTTATCAATATTATGTATTATATGAAAGTATAATGATATTTTGTCTGAAATACAACTATTAGTTATAAAAGTAAAATATAAGCTCAATAATGTCTCACACATTAGGAAAGTCATTCTATACACACACACCCTGCAACTAATTGTTTATTTCAGGAAATCCCCATTTTCTCCATAAATGAAGCAGTGTTCACACCACGTCATAATTACGGCATGTGAATGGCGTTCACGTCATTCTAGAAATCGTAATTACGACTTGTGAACTAGGAATTTTCCGAGAGCTCAGACTTTTACCTCCTGACTGTGGAAACACTCAAAATGATTGCACCTTCAGCAGTAAAATGTAGTTAATTAGTTATAGCCTAATACTACTGTGTAATAATTTGTATATTTGACTTTTATTAACACTTTAAGATATATAATACAGCGTAATGTAGCTGCACAGAGTTGGATAACTGTCTAATGTCTAAAGTCCCATAATTCCCAGTCTGAGGACCTGAAGCTCAGAGTAGAACGATTATTCTGGCATGATGTAAACGCAGCCTTAGTCTCATTCAGGCCCTGCCCACCAGCAAGCTCTGCCCCATCACATGACAGCTACCATCTATAAGGGTGAATTTAACACGTACTTCCTCTAACACGTGAAGCCAAGTGTATATTTCCCTCATGCTCATCACAGTGTAGTATAACACACTGAGGAAAGTGCTATCTATACATGAGCTCACATGATAGGATGGGGTTACTGTGATTGACAGGAGAGAGCGCATGCCCCGCGCACTCAGAACACGGGTAATTTTACTCCCTCTTATCGACATCTCTAGGGCAGGTGATTGAGTCTCATGGCTTCTCATATCATTGCTATGCTGATGACACCCAGCTCTATTTGTCCTTCCAGCCTGATGATCCATCAGTCTCTGCACGCATCTCTGCTTGCCTGTCGGACATCTCAGTCTGGATGAGGGAACACCACCTTAAGCTCAACCTGGCAAAATCTGAGCTTCTCGTCATCCCAGCCTGTCAGGAAATCAACCACAACCTCACTGTACAGCACGGCGCAACCACACTCAAGCGAACCAGGACGGCCAGGAACCTTGGGGTGACTCTTGATGACAGCTTGACGTTTACAGACCATATCCCAACAACTGCTCGGTCCTGTAGATTCATCCTGTTCAACATCAAGAAAATCCGACCCTACCTCACCGAGTAGGACACATAGATACTAGTCCAGGCTCTTGATATCTCAAAACTGGACTACTGCAACTCTCCACTTTCGGGCCTCCCAGCCAGCTCCATCAGACCCCTGCAGATGATTCAGAATGCTGCAGCACGCCT
>JAFFST010055397.1:67331-78228 GCA_022414735.1 Noturus placidus
TTAGGGTTCAGTGTCTTGCCCAAGGACACTTCGGCATGGGATCACCTGGGCCGGGATTCGAACCACCACCACGATTAGTGGATTAGTGGACAACCCGCTCTACCAACTGAGCCACAGTCACCCTTTGTATTTGTAGTTTATGTAAAAGTAAATATATTAGGTTTTTAGTAAAATATAGTGAAATGCTTTTTATTTTATGACCATGAAAGAGAAATCCAGGAGGAACTGTTGTGTTATTATTCTGAATTATTAGTAATAATATTTCGGTGTAGTTACACGGTTGCTGTTTCACGTCACTCACTCAGCTGAAGGATTTCCGCATATTCTGTCCTAATGAACCACGTAAACTCAGGGTGTAGCATTCAGCTATTTCCCTTAAAGCTAATTATTCAGTAACAGCAGTGAAATTAATTAAACATGTAGATCTAGACACAGAGACATTCTGACAGACACATTACATGTTTCTTTACAAACTTCATAGTGGATTATTATGTTTTACAGTCATTTCCCTCAACTGAATAAAAGTTGTTTCCTGCTTCTCTCTCTCTCTCTGTCTCTCTCTCTGTCTCTCTCTCTCTCTCTCACACACACACACACACACACACACACATACACGACTTGGCCGACAACCCAAAAGGAAAAAAGAGATTTCATCACACAGCCCTTTTGTGTGCAGATCCAGTCACGCAAACCACAGCAGTGTCCAAGTGTGTTTCATTACTGCATGAACTCAGACTGTGTGTGTGTGTGTGTGTGTGTGAGAGAGAGAGAGAGACAGTGTGTGTGTGTGTGTGTGTGAGAGAGAGAGAGACAGTGTGTGTGTGTGAGAGAGAGAGAGTGAGCGAGAGAGTGAGAGAGAGTGTGTCTGTGTGAGTGTGAGAGAGAATGTGTGTGTGAGAGTGTGTGTGTGTGTGTGTGTGTGTATGAGAGAGAGAGAGAGTGTGTGAGAGAGAGAGTGTGAGAGAGAGAAAGCATGTGTGTGATAGAGAGAGAGAGAGAGAGAGATAGTGTGTGCGTGTGATAGAGAGAGAGAGAGAGAGAGAGTGTGTGTGAGAGAGAGTGTGGGAGAGAGAGTGTGTGTGTGTGATAGAAAGAGAGAGAGAGAGAGAGAGAGAGAGAGAGAGAGTTTGTATATGTTATCAAAAGTTCTCTAAAAGCCCTTAGTTAATGCTTTAAGGAACCAAAGTAAGGCTCTTAAGAGCAATGCCAGGAGAACACTTTATATGGTTCTAACACTAACCCTATCTTTTAAGGGACGATAATTTGAAGAACCAATACGGTCTCTGAAGAACTAATAATGAAACATAAAGATCTTCTTAAATCTCCAAAGAACTATATATAGCTCAAGTCAAGAACACAATGAAGAATGGGTATTGACAAGAAGAAGGTTCTTTGCAGAACCTATGGTGCTGTAAAGAACCAGCTAAAAACTTTTATTTTTAAGAATGTATTGCAAGACCCTGGCTGAGCTGCCTGAGGACATTGCTCCACAAGCTCATGTAAGAACTATGCAGCCTTGTAGTCAGAACTCCGGAGACTGGGACTCTCACAGCTGTAAGGGTTCGCGGCGCTGTTAGTCACCGTGCCAACTGTTAACCAACTGGAGAATCCAGACCATGCATTCAAACCTTACCTTCTGACACCAACACCATTCCCATCGAAGACTAGAAATTAGGAACGTCAGAAACAAAAAGATTAAAACCTAATGTTTTCCCAGGAGTACAGTACATGATCTCATGGAAAATATTCCCCAGAGCCCCAGAAGGGAAAACTCTAAAATGGAGATCATTGTCCACACAGGTTCAGATGACGTCCGTAAACAGCAGCTATCTGAAGTTCTAAAGCAGGATTTCCTTTCCCTTTCAACTATTTTATCTCCACCTCAGTGAACGTGCATACTGTGCATCAGGCCACATGTCCACAATTGGCGGGGGAGGTGTGGGCACTTGGATTAAACACATGGCTAGCCTTCAAATGCGCTGCTCATGGTATGCACTTCAAGGACAACGTTCTTCAGCTTGTTCTGTGAGTGAAGACCTAATATCTATTTAAAGTGAACTGGATTCATCTAAACATCTCCAAGACCTATACCCAGAGACACTTAGAATTTAATCTAGAGTCAGATACTCCCATAAGAAAGAAAAAATAAAGACAATAGCCGTGAGTGAGGAGAAGCAAGGGTCCAGGTTTATTCGTTCCATTCCACCAGCCGGGATCCACGCAGTTGAGAGTCTCAAAAGCAATCCCAAAAAACCAGAGCTAAATTCTATTTATACGGTTTTCTTAGGTCAGGATGACCCAGAGAGAGCTCAGCACCTCCCATCTGCAGGTGCAGTCAGTTGACATACACAGGGTCAGAATGCCCTGACCTAGCCTCTTATCTGCAGGATCAGAACGTTCTGACCTAGCTGGTAGAACATTACATCATAAAAATCCAACTGGCTAGAGATACCATAGTGTTTTGAAAAGAGCCTTTTTCGAATACCATAGGAAAAAGTAAACAATTCTTGAAACAAAAACAATCCAAGGCCTTAATCATGTGAGTGCACTTTGACCCAGTTTGGTCAGTCTGTTTGTGACCGTTGTGTTTATGTATATTTTACATACAACAGATATTGCCTTTGTCTTGATGTTTTAATCACTGGTGATTTTAATATCTGTATGGAAGTAAATCTCTGAGCCACTGACTGTCGATTTTATAGAGTTGTTAAACTAATTCGGCTTCATGCAGTATGTAACCGACCCCATGCACAAACATGGACATGCGCTGGACCTGGGGATCTCACACGGCTTAACCATTAGCCACCCACAGGTACGAGATGTAGCCATATCTGACTACGATGGTGTCTTTTTGACATGTATTAGAACTAGTGAAGAGAGAACGGTCACTAGATGCTCTCTCACTGATGATACCATGGTGAACTTTATGTAGCTCATGTCATCTTTACCCTGCGGATCTAGTAACATTGCAATGCAACAATAACCGTCGGCTAGAAAGTTCCCAGCATTGAGGGACGGGGTGTCATAGCATATATTTTCAGCCTTATTTCTCTTTCAGCTAAAAACCAGAAATGGTCCAAAATTTCGGTGCATCTCTGGGTTTAAGCAATCTGCAAGATATTAGGGACTACTCGTTGTTCTAGATCTGAGTACCATGTTTGAGGCTGTTGATCATGAGATTCTACTTGACAGACTACAGAACCGGGTCGGTCCATCAGGTCCTGTCTTAGACTTGTTTAGATCCTACTTAAGCAGTAGTGAATACTATGCTGCACTGGGTACTTACACCGCCAGGCATTGTGAGATATCTTGTGGTGTCCCTCAAGGCTCAATTCTGGGTCCTCTATTATTTACCTTATACACGCTTCCTTTAGCTGGTGTAATTATTCAGTGGAACATTTCCTTTCACCGGTACACAGATGACTCACATCTCCATCTTTCACTTACACCAGATGCCCACAATTTGACTGGATGGAAACTTCAGATCTCCAAAATGCGGATAAAAACTCAAAATTGAGTTCTGATTTTTTTTTTATACGATAAATCGTTGTGCGCATAAACGACGATGGAAACACATTCACTGAATAAATTCTTCAAAGTGCATAAGTGGTTTTTTTTTGTAATACATTAACTAAATATACTCCAGCAAGATCGCTCAGACATTAATGTTCACACCACTGAGGCGAGTTAGAGGCAGAGGGTTTTAATGGATAAAAAAAGAATCACCAAGAGAGATCAGATCTCAGGTAAGTGTTTATTTTGGCATACATAATCAGATGTTTGTATAGAATGTGAGTGTAAATAAAATATCTGATTATTTATGCAGTGATTAGGGAACGCCGCTGCAGCGCGAGATGTGTGTTTTAACCGCAGGCTGAGACGGGATGACTCAGGCCGCTGAAATACGATTTCTCTCTCTCGCTCATCAGCTCGAAGTGAAGCGGCTGCTGGCAGAAGTTACACTCAGCAGAGGAGTGAGGCTTCAGCTGCAGACCCACTTCCTGCCATGCCTTCAGCAGCTTATCTGAACACACACACAGTTGAGAATCAGTGAAGACAGCAGGGCCTGATCGTATTTAAACTGGGATAGGTTTGACTCGTATCTGCTAGCCGTTGTTTAGTTAGCATGACGTGCCCTAGCCTAAACTAACAGGCTATATAAAGAGTTAGCTAGCATCACAGCGCAATATCCAGTTTAATTTAACTTACCAACAAAATATTTCATCATCTGTGGCGTGTGATGTGGCGTAGGAGCGATACGGAGGAGTTCGTCACCGCGGGCAACTGTGGGATAATTGATGGCCTGGACATAGACGCTGTATCGGTTCATCATGATATCACACACAGCTGTGTTCTTCTCCGCGTTCGAAACCTGTTTATAAACAAGAATAACGTTTCAGTCTTACTAAATAAATATGTATACATTTTATTATTTTTATTATTATTATTATTATTATGACAAAGACGATGAATATTTATATATAAAGTGTGTTACCCGGATGGGAATGATGTGGCTGGGGCAGTGCACCACCGGCAGCCCCACATCCATCAGCATCTGCCGCAACAGTTTGACGTTGCGCTGGTGTTTACGCCGTAACACGCGTCCTTCCTCTCCCTTCAGGGTGCGGATGGACTCTCGAGCTCCGGCAAGCAGCATAGGAGGTAGAGACGTGGTGAAGATAAACCCTGCGGCGTACGAACGCATCGCGTCCACCAGCGAAGTCGTACTGGCGATGTAGCCTCCTACACAACCGAACGCCTTTCCTGTACCGAGAAAATATAACAAATTTAAAAAAAGAATAAAATACATAAACACATGTCACAGGAGAAAATCACTCAGACTGCTTCATTCTGCTTTTATCCTTTTCATTTAAAGTATTTTATTACTGCAGGTTTTAAATAAAATGAAACAGGAAATAGGAAGAGACTCATTATGCGGAAGAAAAAAATATTAAATATCCACATAATGGCTGAAAAATAAGTGATTAAATGGCATATATCCATCCAGAATGCATTAATTTATAGACTATTTTATATTTTTCTTCAGATTATTTCACAATTCCCCCTTTTTCTTTATTTATAAATCCATTCCACCAAAGAGCTGTAACAGACTGTTAGCTGAATTCTGAACCGTTCTAAAGTTCTTTTATTTCCACCACAGAGGAGGCTGAGGGTCAGTGTGTATGAGTGAGAGAGAGAGAGAGAGAGAGAGAGAGAGAGAGAGAGAGGACATGGTGATTTGCACGTTGCTGTGTGAGACTGTAGATAAAAGAGGGAACAGTTTTTTTACCCTGAGCTTTTATTCAAGTGTCACAACTGGAGCCAAGATGTCTGGTGTGCGTGTCTTTGTGTGTGTGTGTGTGTGCGCGTCTAAGCCAGCAGTTATCTCGAACCAACTGAGAAGAGAGCTGGAGACTAGTGTCTTTGGGGGAAAAGAAACAGAGACAGACAGAGAGAGAGGGAGAGAGGGGGGGGGGAGCGAGAGAGAGAGCAGATGAGTGCAGTTTCTTGGTAACAGGTAGCAGCTTGAGTTGATCAAGAGTCCCAGGAGAGGGACATGACAAAACCAGACAGTGCCATGCTGTCGCGCTCTAGATCTCTCTCTTGTTCACTCTCACACCCCCCCAGCTCTTTACATACGGATAATGAAGCAACAGCTGACAGCAACAGGGTTGTAAGTGTTTAACAGGGTCTGAATCTGACGAGTGAAAGTGAGTGTGGCTCTGGAATAAAAACCTGTCTGAGTGAAGCGTCTCTAATTTACATCACAAGTATAATTAGAATATTTCTAAATATAAATAAATGTAAAAAAGAACGATTGTATAAAATTATAAATATTAAAAAATATTTTTAAAAACATAAATCATAAAAAAACATACATATACATTCCCACACATTGTACCTTTTAAAGGTTTGATGCTGCTTGGTTTGATGCTGCTATAGCGCCACCCCCTATGATCAGGTTTGAGTTTGTATCACGTGTCAGGAACTCACCGAGCGTTCCGGAGATGATGTCCATTTTGTGCATGACTCCGTCGCGGTCCCCAATCCCGCCCCCTCTCGCACCGTACAAACCCACGGCGTGAACTTCATCCACGAACGTGATCGCACCAAACTCGTGTGCAACGTCACATATCTCCTCAAGAGGACACACCGCACCTAGGGAGAAAAGAGAGAGAGAAATACAGATTCATCTCCGTTCCTGATGCTAACCACTGCTCAGCTAGCGATGCGTCACACAGTCATTTCTCCTCTCTCACCATCCATCGAGTGCACCGTCTCGAACGCCACAATCTTCGGAGTGGAGTGATCCGATTTCTCCAGAAGTTCACGCAGGTGTTTCACGTCGTTGTGACGGAAGATGAACTTCTTGGCGCCGCTGTTGCGTATACCCTGGATCATCGATGCATGGTTTCCAGCATCCGAGTAAATCTCACACCCTGTGGAGGGAAAATAAACCATGCTGATCATAAAGCTGCTCATTCCATACCAATATTACATCACCACCACGTGCCACTCTGCTCAGCGTTTAAATATTACATCACCAACAATTTCATTTAAAACTTAAACATAAAGCAACAAAATTAAAGAGGAAAAAAAATTAAACTGGAAAAAAGGTATTTCACATTTAGCGATTTTTATTTCCTCTCTTTTGCCAAATTGCATTTTATATCTTCTTGTAATGTTCTAGTAAATTTTATTATAAATCCAAGAAACTTTGAATGTACATGTTCACATTTTTGAAATCGGATCTCTTCCAACAATCTTCAAGCAATGTTTATAGACTTTTATAAGAATTTTTTGTTATCGTCTAGCAATGTTATTTTTCTATCTTTTTAACTTCCTCATGTTAAAACTTGTCTTTTCACCTCAATATTTAAATATAAAACTTTCAGTATAAATAATTCTGATGTTATTTATTAATGAGGCAAATAAATAGACAAATAAAAAAATAAAGAAACACTGTAATCTTACAACTGTATTGTAAGATACAGGATACTATAACCAGAGATGATGATGATGATGATGATGATGATAACAACAACAATAAAATGTAAATATAAAATATAAAATGACCTGGCAGCATTTTGGCCAGAGTAAACAAAGTGGAATCGTTGGCCACAAAACAGGAAGTGAAAAGCAGCGCTGCGTCTTTCCCATGAAGGTCAGCAAGCTCATGTTCCAGATCCACGTGAAATTTACTCGTCCCCGATATGTTCCGCGTTCCTCCAGCACCTGAGCCGTGTCTCTGTAGTGTATCCCTGCAGGGGATAAATAAATAAATAGAAATGATTAAAGTCAGACATCTCCTAATTAAGCTGGACTGAATGTAACGTGTGAATAATAGAGAGAAATACAGCCTCGCTGCAGAGACTCACATCACAGTCTGGACGACGCGCGGGTGGCGACTCATGCCCAGGTAGTCATTACTGCACCACACAGACACGTCGCGCTTATAATTCAGAGACTTGGAGTAATCGTCGGCCATCGGGAACTCTGTTGCACGCCGGTTCACTGTTTTAAACACGCGGTATGTGTGGTCATTTTTCTTCTCCTCGATCTTCTTCTCGAAGAATTTGTCATAGCGAAAGTTGGACACGGCTGGAAAAGTTCACAACAAAGATGTTCCTGATTACTTACAGATCAGGAGGAGACACTACTCCGATTCATTCCAATTCACAGTTACGACATTAAAGTTATAACTCAGCTAGAGAAAATTGCTTTAATTACACCAAGCTGCATTTTTTGTAAACACATTTTTAGTTAGCTATAAGCTTTATGTAGCTATAAAGTTCAGTTTCATTTATGTAAATACAATTTCCCTGAGCTACAAAGTAAAAGGTAAATGTTGGTTAGCTATAACCAACACTTCATTTAGAATCAAGGTTAAATTTAAAGCTTAAATTCTGTTATCTAAGTAAACAACGGCTAAATTTCAACTAAATTACATTTTACAAAATTACAAGTTAGCTATAACCTTCATTAATAACTAACACAAATAACTAAACACTACATTTCAGCTAACTACAACCTACATGTGCATGTAAATAACAGTGTGTATTTATAGTTATAAACAGGAAGTGAGGAAGTTTAGATGACTGTTTTAGTTCTCAATCTGAAAGTCAGGTGTAAAAAAGTAGAGTTGAGCGTAGCAGAGCAGTGTATAGTAGAGTACAATAGAACAGAGTTGAGTACAGTCGAGTAGAGTACAGTACCCTAGAGAGCAGTCAAGTACCGTAGAGTACATTAGAGTACAGTATAATAATAATAATAAGTCTTTATTTTATAAAGCGCCTTTAAAAGTAGCTTCTCAAAGCGCTGAACGTATAGTAGACTATAGAAGAGTACAGTCAAGATTAGTATAGTAGAGTAGAATACAGTAGAACAGAGTTGAGTGCAGTCGAGATGAGTACAGTAGTTGAGTAGAACACAGTACAGTAGAGAACAGGACAGTAAAGTCCAGTAGCATAATGTACAGTAGAGGAGAATAGAGTACAATAGAGTACAGTCAAACAGAGTAGAATAGAGTACAGTAGGATACATTAAAATAAAGTAGAGAGTAGAAAAGCATACAGTAGAATTGAATAGAGTAAGGTACAGTAGAATAGAGTACAGTAGATTAGTATAGAATAGAGTAGGGAACAGTAGAAGAGAGTACAGTAGAATTGAATAGAGTAGAGTAGAATTGAATAGAGTAGTGTAGAGTAGAATAAAGTAGAAAAGAGTACAGTAGAATTGAATAGAGTAGGATGCAGTAGAATAGAGTATGGTAGAATTTAAATAGAGTAGAATAGAGTACAGTAGAATTTAATAAAAGTAGAGTACAGTAAAAAAAGAATAGTTTAGAGTACAGTAGAAAAGAACAGAGTAGAATTGAATATAGTGGAATAGAGTACAGTAGAACTGAATAAAAAGTTCAATAGAAAAGAATTGAATAGAGTATAGTAGAATTGAATAGAGTAGAGTACAGTGGAAAAGAATAGAGTAGAATAGAATACAATAGAAAAGAATAAAGTAGAATAGAGTACAGTAGTATAGTCAAGTACAGTAAAGTAGAGTTGTGTAGATTATAGTGTATGGAGATGATGTACATTTAGGCATGTTCTCCTGTAGCAGATGCGAAACCATCGCTGGACGCTGCTTCATCAGTTTCTTCATCAGAATCCCATCAGGTTTCACACTCTTCACCAGCTCCAGTGCCGACACATCTGTAACAGACACGCACAATAAACATTACAAAATAAACACAACTAAAACTAATCCCACATTCTCCTGAGCTGAACTTACACTGAGAAAGATTCCTGTATAACTTGCCAGATAACACCGTAATCAGATGACACCTTTACCATTATTTATAAAAGCGTACAGGTCTATGTAAAAGGTTATAACCTTGCTGCAGGGTACGGATCTCCGAGACATCCTCCTGCAGATCCATGCTGGCCTCACGCACCACACCGCTGTTCTTCTGCCCCATTTCAGCTGCCAGGAAGGGGCATTTAGACGCTGTCACTCCCGCTGGGGGTATGGGGTGACCCGGCGGCACTTCTAGGGCATTTTTAGCATCTATATATTTTTTAAAAATAAAGATAATTTATGATGACGCAGTCTCACTAAAGTGTGTTCACTGAAACATTAGTTATTGAGGATAATTATTTAAAAAGTTCCTTTCACCCGTGTTGATGACATCATCACTCTTCTGGAAGACGGAGGAAGAGGAGCAGATGGAGCGGGCGAATGGTTTGGATGCCAGGTCCATCATCACGGGGCATTTCACAGCGTAGCTCACCAGAGTCTTCCTCGCCTGCTGGAGGAAAGTCTGGGGGACGCGGGACAGGAAAGGACAGCGGATAATAGCGTCCATGATTGTCCAAATCTGAAAATAAACGAAAATACGGTTACAACAAATCTCTTCCTGCGCTGAACGGATTTCCTCTTTTCTGTATAATTAATATAAAAATATTTACATCTGGTTTTCAGGAATTCACGTTCTTTCCGATTAAACCCCGGTTTATTTTGTAAGCATTTCTTTGATTTATATTTTTTTATTGATTCTCACGCACTTCAGAGTACAACAAAATATATCAATAGAGAATCAACATTTTTTACCCCAATAACAGCCCCTCCCACCCTACCAAGGAATGTTTACATATGATTCATTTACATGTAATTCAATTATATGTTTTTTTTTCATAAATCCATACAGAATCAAAAAAGGGGGGAAAGAAAGAAAAGAAAAGAAAAGGGGGGGGGAGAGAAGATGGATAGTATTGACCGTCCACCTCTCCTTAATCTACCTCCAGGGTGGGTACATCCTTGAAGTAGGTAATAAATTGTTGCCATTTTCCCAAAAATGAGTCTCCGCTACCTCTGATGTTATACTTGATTTTTTCCAGCTCCAAAAAAGAACATTAGATCTTTAAGCCAGACTGATATAGAGGGGGGTTGTGGAGAGGTCCAGACAACAAAATTCTGCGCCGAGCAAGCAACGATGCAAAGGCCACAACACTAGCTTGTCTAAGGTTCAGAGGCTGACACTGAGATGAAACACCAAAGATGGCAATTAGAGAACAGACCTCCAAATTGATTCTAAGAATGTCGGACATGGTCCTAAAAAAGGAGTTCCAAAAGTTCTGTAGTTTGGGACAGAGTGCAAACATATGATTCAGGTTACATGGTGAAAGTTTACATTTTTCACACGTCAAGAACATTGGGATATATTTTAGATCAGGGGTGTCCAATCTTATCCGGAAAGGGCCGGTTTGAGTGCAGGTTTTCATTCCAACCAAGCAGGAGCCACACCTAAATCCAACTTTAATCAGTTGATCATGGCTTTCAATAAACTCAGGTGTGGCTTCTGCTTGGTTGGAATGAAAACCTGCACCCACACCGGCCCTTT
>JAFFST010055398.1:32180-42760 GCA_022414735.1 Noturus placidus
GCAAGTCACTGCTCCGGCTGAAAGGGTGACAATGACATTACATTATCTTACACACACACACACACACACACACACACACACACATCACTGACCATTTATGAGCTCTTTATCGTGGGAATGTACAGAAGTGACCGCACAACACGCACGGAAGCCTTACCTCGTCGGCGCTGAGCTCTTCCATCGCTTTTCTTTTAATTTTTGTACCTAAAATGATGTTGCTAGCTAACTAGCTAACTAGCTAGCTGCCTCACAAACCCCAAAAGTGCATAGTATAAAACGATACAACAGATAACAATACCGCGTGATTGTCCGTTTTTGGCGCGCTTGCATTAAAACGTCGATCGTATAGCTATGGGCCCGAACGCAATTGTTAAGGTTTTAGAGAGGATTTCTGTAAAGAATGAAACAAACACAAAAAAGTAGTATTCGTCAAAACACCATGGCGGCCATTTTGGATCCCGGGTCACGTGACGGGCTGCCGACACATTGCGAGCTGCGGCAGGCTGTTTTTGTTTTCTTTCCGACCCGTATTCGCGCAAACCCCGCCTCTTAAAGCGGAATTGCTTCTGTTGTCCCGCCTCCTGTTTCAGCATTGGTCAATAAGTGAACGATCTGTGTCAATAAGTGAACGAATCGCGGCTCAGGAGTCGCGATTTGTCGGAATAGAGGTGGGTTTAACACAACACCTGCGGCAATCCCAGAAGGCGATTTTCCAATACAGGGCATTCCAACAAATCCCTCGGTGTGTTCGGCTTCAGCTGCGGCTGGTGAGAGTTGTCGCTTGCGTTTTGGGGAGGAGTTGAAAACGTAACCGTTAATGAGTCTTTATTGGTCACATATACATTACAGTACAGTGAAATTCTTTTCTTCGCAGATCAGCCATGATACAACGCCCCTGGAGCAGAGAGAGTTAAGGGCCTTGCTCAAGGGCCCAGCAGTGGCAGCCTGGCAGTGCTGGGACTTGAACCCCCGACCTTCAGTAACCCAGAGCCTTAACCACCACTGCCCCTGTTTCCCGTGTTTGCCTTCTTTACCGCAGACGAAGTAGATTAGATGTAATATATCTCAGATAAACACATGTCTGAATTTTACAGGTAGCAACCAGAAACACTTTTCACTCAATAGGTTAAGTTAATGAAGTGCCTGTATGTACAAAAAGAAAGTTCAAAATTAGCCTGTATTGTTTAAAAACCAATAAAAATGGGTCTATATATAGATCAGTTTATAAATCAGTTTATGTTGAAAAACATGACACAATAGGACATTACAGTTACATGAAAAGGGTTGTTACTGTTATAAAAATACAGATTGGTGAACCTTAAGCCCGATTTGCACCCTCCCTTATGATCTGGGGGGTCGTGGCCTGATTCGAGGCTTGTCTCTACCGAGTTTTTGTCCAAAAATATCCTCAATTGTGTGACGTCATTGCGATTATTTCAGTGCTCTGGATCGAGTCTGTGCCTCCCCGATCCCAAGATGTTTGATATTTACGATTCTTCATCGGGCTGCCGGAGGCGGGATACCAGCGATAGATGAGATAGATGAGAGCGACCAAGTTTCACCAACCGCTTTTTGCATGCTTTTATAGCGGAAACATGGCAGCCACAAACATGCCATGAAAGTTTAGTATTCTCCTTTTTTGTTTTTCGCTGCAAAATAGCTATAGCACACGCCAGGAGAGCCAGCTGAAGACGTCGATCATCCTCCATGTGTGTTTTTCTTCTGAAGTCACATTTGATCAAATCGACAGGTGTGTGGTCTCGCGGTCTGGCCGAATCATCTAGTGTGTGCGTTCGGATGATTATAATGTTAAAAATCGGTAAAACTGTCCATATGTCTGTGGTCTCCCACTGTAAAATTGTTTAGAGCGGAGGTCTTCAACAGGGGGTCCGCGGAGGTATTGCATGGGGGTCGCGAAAGTTTTGGTACCAGTTTGATATAACACAACTTCATTCAATATATATAATTAGGGGTCCCCGCTCCATCTCGCCATCAGTTTGGGGGTCCTTGGCCTGGAAAACGTTGAAGACCCCTGGTTTAGAGTGTCCCGTGCATTAGTAGAACTGAAGGTGTCAGAATAAAAACGTGCCATCGTTGTCGTTGTGAGTCTGACCAATCATGAAATAGCTGAGGGAGTCGGCTGCTCTCATATCACTATCGTGGTACTTTGATGCCATACGTCACAGTGACGTGGCGTCGTGCCCATCTCAAGTCGGACAATTTCTAACCGGCATGCACCGCATGAAGTCGAACACACCTATTGTTTTTATAAGTAAATATCATTTACTACGTGTGTGTTAAACCAGAACAAAATATTAGATATGCATTTGATTAACAAAAGGTGTTTGTGAAGCATCTTTTCACCATTTACTGTTTGATTTTTAAACCAGGCCACCAGCCTAATCTTAATAGCTAGTCAAGGGATTTGTAAGCCGCAAATTATTCACACCTTTTCTTTTTTTTGGGGGGGGTCTTGAACTAAAATGACTTAACAATTGGGCTTAGCACCGATCACACAACAATGATGTAAAATTTTATGAAATAGCATACGTTTTATTAGTAGTAGTAGTAGTAGTTGTTGTTGCTGTACAGGTATTTGGATGATCACAATAAAGTTTCAAGGAAACCACATGGTCTCTGAACTTGTTGCAAGTTTTATTGTACGTTATTGTCAAATTGGGGCGCACGGTGGCTTAGTGGTTAGCACGTCCGCCTCACACCTCCGGGGTTTGAGTGTGTGTGGAGTTTGCATGTTCTCCCCGTGTGTCGGGGGTTTCCTCCGGGTACTCCGGTTTCCTCCCCCAGTCTAAAGACATGCATGTTAGGCTGATTGGCGTGTCTAAAGTGTCCGTAGTGTATGAATGGGTGTGTGAGTGTGTATGTGATTGTGCCCTGCGATGGACTGGCACCCTGTCCAGGGTGTACCCCGCCTTGTGCCCGATGCTCCCTGGTTCCATGCTCCAGGTTCCCCCGTGACCCTGAAAAGGAGTAAGCGGTTGAAGATGGATGGATGTATGGATGGATGGATTATTGTCAAATTCACTGAATTAAAAAACTTCACATCCAGCCTGTGTAACTTTGGCAGATTTTTAAGCATTCAGGTCACGACTATTTCTTTCCTTTAGAATGTGAGGCTTTCTTTACACAAATACAAAAAATTTTTAAGGGAAAACTACAAGTGAAGGTGATATTTAGATACATAAAGCTGGAAATGTCCCTAGCTGAGATGAGAAATTAGGCAACTGACAAAAATATAAAAACATGGATGGACGAACAGTCAAATTACACAGATAGAAAAGAAAAAAAAAAAACTACAGAAAACATATTCTAAATGTTATATCACCTCCTAGTGGTGACATAGTGAATAGCAATCGTGTGTATTGAACTGTAAAACATGCAATCAGTTCACAACTTTACAGCTTCATGATTCACTGCTCAAGAACAACGGATACAACTTAAAATTGATATTTAGTCAATGAGTTGTATCTGGTGTACTAAAGAACAGTAAACATAGTGGTTCTCCAGGACTGGGGTTTGTCTTCCGCCGTTGATGACATTGCCTTTAGTCACAAAGGCTTGAAGACCCTCAGAGTTTCAGCGCTCCTGATGAACACAGCTCAGGTCAGAGAGGTTGAGCTCTTGTTCTATCCAGTCTCTCATACTCTTCTTCCCTATCAAGATGCAATAAAGCTACACATTAAGCCACTCTTTTGAAAACTTGCTTGCAGGTTTGGTCCTCGCAATAAAGCTCCTGTAAGACGAGAGAGAAAGAAATGGCGATGTGTTGTCAATTTTTTTAGACAACAATCAGTTTTGATGAGAGAAAAAAAAACCCCAATAATATTCATAATATTCATACCAGGTGCAGTTTATTGTCCTCAATCCAGTGAGCCCAACCTCGGTTTTTCTTCTCACCCTTCTGAATGCACACCATCCTGTTCTGCTCCCATGTCACCACAGACTGCCAATCAACAAAGCATTACATTATTTCTAATTGTTAGCCATATTTCTGTTTTTAAATCAAATTCAATGCAATTTAGTTTTAACATTATATTGTCTTTACGCACAGGTGTAGAGAAAAATGAAAATACTTTTCAGCTAAAGCAGGTTCAGATTCATTGTGTTCAACATTCTTCATACAGACAGCACAGTTACATAATAAGTACTCACAGTACCCATTCTTTTACATTTATTAGACACTTTTATCCAAAGCGACTTACAAATGAGACACACTCACACACCAATGGTAGCAGAACTGCATGCAAGGTGCTAGCTTGCCATCGGGGGCAACTTAGGGTTCAGTGTCCTGCCCAAGGACACTTCGGCATGGGATCACCCGGGCCGGGATTCCAACCACCAACCCTACAATTAGTGGATAACCCGCTCTACCGACTGAGCCACAGCCGCACACTAAAGTCTGGATGTTTTAGATGTAAGGTTACAATATATGCCTATTTAAATTAAAACCTAATTAAATAATTTATAATAGAACAACTAAAACGTTTATTTATTTATTTAAATAGAAATATTTTTCAATTGAAATACTGTAAATATTATATTAAAATTGACTATGTTATGAACTTACATAAGATGTATGCAAAGATGAATATATCTGAATGTAACTTGTTACAATTAACAAACCACTCATTGAACATTTACACATTTTGTTTTTGAGAATGCAAGACCCACATCATTTTTTCACATTTTGTCTAAAAGTGGGTTCATTCATGAATCAAGTGTATAAATTGACGAAGTGGATTAGTCCTCACCCAGTTGAGTTGATTTAGATGTTAATGATGCCAAACAGAGCAGCTACACACTTTATAAGAAGGTACCTCAAGGCATCTTGAGATGGTGAATAGTTCTAGCGTTCTAAAGGTGTTCTACTCAGAAACCTTTCAAATTAAAGTCATCTTTGCAGTGTTAGATGGGTTTTATTTCAAAGAATGCACTCAAAAAGTATTCTTTGGTTTGTCGCAATTATGAAATCCCTTAATGGTCCTATGTAGGGAACTACAACAGATAGTTTTGCTTTCAGATAAAGAAGTTGTTCTAAGAAGAAGCCTTGAATGAATGTCTATGCAGTAATGATATGATTACTCAAACTTCCTGATCCAATATTATTGTTACATTTTGAATATTCATTAATCCATTAAGGTTTATATAAATGTTTCACCTTGCAGTGTCTCTCATCCAAGCCCTTAGTAAACTCATTAAACTCCTCATCTACTCTGAAGGAGAAGATGTAGTTCCTGAAGGTGCTGAAAGTTTTGATCACATACTCGTCGCTGGCCTTCTCGATCAGCTTGTGCTGCTTGAGCTTCAGCGCTATCTTACGAGTGGACGAGCCAATTCCTGCCGGAGAACAAGAGTAAGCTACTTATAGAGATGAATGCGCACAATAGAAGAACACTGTCATTGTCAAATTGCGGTGCATGTTAAACATTTCAACTTTCCACATGGTGATCACCATGTATTTTTTGTTGATATACTTGAAGTATTAAGCTGTTTAATCACGTTGCATGTTCCTTGTTAATGTTTCAATACACACTCATTCATGAAAGCAATGGTGGAGTGAAACGAAGCCTTACCCAAAGCAATCATGTATCCCTCCAAATTGATGCTGCTGAGCAGTTCCCATTTCCCACAAAGGCTGGCGGGCATTTTTTTTATTTTATTTCCTGGTTATCAAGAAGAATCGCAGCAGGAGAGAAACACAAATGATCTGAGAAACAGGGTGAGATCCCAGGCTTATAAAAGAAACTCATACAGTGACACTGAGGGAGGTGTCAGGAGGCAGGACTTTGAAAACAGGTCTCCATACCTGATTTACATACAGTCTCACTAACAAATCACACACACACACACACACACACACACACACACACACACACACACACACGCACATATACACCTAAAGGTTTTGTGTTTTAAATGTCACATGAGAACACACCCCTTAACACAAACACTTCAGTATTTTTTAACATTAAAAAAAAATTAATGATGACAAAACTGCAGAATATTAATTAACTTAAATGGATTTCCTAAAATATTGGATTATACATTTTTATTCATTTAGCAGACGCTTTTATCCAAAGCGACTTACAAATGAGACACACTCACACACCAATGGGAGCAGAGCTGCATGCAAGGTGCTAGCTTGCCATCGGGGGCAACTTAGGGTTCAGTGTCTTGCCCAAGGACACTTCGGCATGGGATCACCCGGGCCGGGATTCCAACCACCAACCCTACGATTAGTGGATTAGTGGACAACCCGCTCTACCGACTGACCCACAGCCGCCCAGATTATATATCCATCCATCCATCCATCCATCCTCTACCGCTTACTCCTTTTCAGCGTCACGGGGGAACCTGGAGTCTATCCCAGGGAGCATCGGGCACAAGGCGGGGTACACCCTGGACAGGGTGCCAGTCCAGCACAGGGCACAATGACATACACATTCATACACTACGGACACTTTAGACACGCCAATCAGCCTAACATGCATGTCTTTGGATAGTTTTAGATTATCACCAATTACTTATAATTATACAGCTGTCTTGTTATCAATATTACATGAACTATTCCTGGTTTTAAGGTCAACATCAAAATATTGGCACCTAAACCAAAAATAATTTAGCAATGTGCAAGATGTGCTCCCGGAAATAAAGACATTTTGAAAATTACAGGTTAAACCAGCTCATAATATTGCCATCAAAGCAATCATGTGGCTATTTTATTATAGTGGTATAACATTAAATCAATATGACTTTTAATTTGTCTGCTTTTAGGGTCAACCGCAAAATATCGACAAACATAACTACAAATATGATACGATATTTTTATTACAGTTATTGATTCGGTGATACATTTGTTTCAGAAGATGAATGAATATATCACTGAATCAATACTACTTAAAATTTTAATAGTTTCAAGGTCAACGTCAGACTCACTGGCAAATATGCATTTCTTTGTAGTTATGTATTTAAAATATATGCTTTGATGTAAATTACTGCTTTTTCATAAATTGAGAACTATATAGTTATTGGAACAAAATCTGATCTGAATTAAAGAAATCAATAAACAAACAATTATTTAAGTAATACATTATATTTATATGATATATCCATCCATCTTCTATACCGCTTATCTTCCTTCAGGGTCACGGGGGAACCTGGAGTTTATCCCAGGGGGCATCGGGCACAAGGCGGGGTACACCCTGGACAGGGTGCCAGTCCATCGCAGGGCACAATCACACACACACTCACACACACACATTCATACACTACGGACACTTTAGACATGCTAATCAGACTACCATGCATGTCTTTGGACTGGGGGAGGAAACCGGAGTACTCGGAGGAAACCCCCGACACCGGGGAGAACATGCAAACTCCGTACACACATGGCCCCGGAGGGAATCGAACCCCCGACCCCGGAGGTGTGAGGCGAACATGCTAACCCCTAATTTAACTAAATCTGATAAGGTCAGAGGCTCAGATAGTGTAGGAAGCTTATTAGGAAACGTCACACAAACGTCACAAGACAAAAATACTCAGGAATGTTTCATTTGAAAGCATTTTGAAAGCAATTGTCTCAAGTTGTAAACAGATCTTTAGTGGGTATTCCCCAGACAGTGCGTCATTATCAACCAATACCCTTTTCCCGTTAATAGTCATGCATCTTATAGTAAAGTGCGTAAGAACTTCCCTGTCTATGCATGAGAAAATCATTCTGTTAGAATCCACACAGTAACATGAAATTAAATACATTGGCATTCAAAGCCTTTGAAAAACTTTAAAAAGGCTTAGTGGTTAGCACGTCCGCCTCACACCTCCGGGGTTCGAGTCCCGCTGGGGCCATGTGTGTGCGGAGTTTGCATGTTCTCCCCGTGTGTCGGGGGTTTCCTCAGGGTACTCCGGTTTCCTCCCTCAGTCCAAAGACATGCATGTTAGACTGATTGGCGTGTCTAAAGTGTCCGTAGTGTATGAATGTGTGTGTGAGTGTGTATGTGATTGTGCCCTGCGATGGACTGGCACCCTGTCCAGGGTGTACCCCGCCTTGTGCCTGATGCCTCCTGGGATAGGCTCCAGGTTCCCCGTGACCCTGAAAAGGAGTAAACGGTAGAGGATGGATGGGTGGATGTAATTGTTCCTTGTAGACCTTTGTTAATACTTGGGAAGGTGTGGTTAAAGATATTAATCCCAATAACAGGTATATATTTCGGGGTCCATATATACAGTATATATATATTCATATACACTGAAAAAAATCTGGTAATTCAAACCAACATTTAACACCAAACAAGGCCTTACTTCTTAGCTATTAATCATAAGGTGTGTCAGATAAGAGACCTCGATTAACCAACACGTGCTTCCCCATCTATTTATGTAACCATCATTTTTAGCCTCAGAGCAAATTCTGTGACGTTCACTGAAGCCGTCATACCAACTTGCACAACACCCTGCCCTATTTCTACTTTAAAAACAAAAGAAATCAGTCAATGCCCAGGCATTTATGTGCCTAAAAACACATTTTGGCTAGACATGATGTATGTGTAACACAATTGGCACCTTCTGTTTTACTTATATCGCACATTACTCCGGTCCAGCATGGATTTCAGGTTTATACCACAGTGCTCAGTGAAAACTGATTGGTCAAAAGTTGTTGATTAACTTTCTATAATATCAGTTCTGAAAAGTTTCAGGTTTATATCAATGTGCTCGTTCTAATACATTATCGTTTCTAGAGTATCCACTCATTCACAGGGACCTGTATGATGGACACTTCACATAATTTAAGCCTAATAATAAACAGATCATAACAAACATGTGGCGCATCGGGCACAAGGCGGGGTACACCCTGGACAGGGTGCCAGTCCATCAGGGCACAATCACACACACATTCATACACTACGGACACTTTAGACACGCCAATCAGCCTACCATGCATGTCTTTGGACTGGGGGAGGAAACCGGAGTACCGGAAGGAAACCCCCGACACACGGGGAGAACATGTAAACTCCACACACACATGGCCCTGGCGGGACTCCAACCCCGGACCCTGGAGGTGTGAGGCGAACGTGCTAACCACTAAGCCACCGTGTGCCCCCTGAATGATTTAATTCATTGAAAAGCACCAGAATTCCCATCAGTACAACTGAAATTGAAACACCTTGGATGACCTTGGATTTAAAAAGGGAAAAAACAGATGCAGCGTACTGGGTTGGTCTTCAGGGCTCGGCGGCCATCGTAACTCCTCCTGAAAGACTCCTTGGAATAAGAAAACAAATAAGAAAAACGTTCAAAAGGATGTGTGAGCAGCCCAACAACCGCATTCTCTGGTGTTGCCGTGTGGAAAATAGGACAAACCAATATTTATGCATGGCTCCACTTAACCAACCTGTAAGTACAAATGTGTTTGGAATTTAAATTCGTTACAGAATACTCAGTAGTTACTACAGAACTAATTATATAACTTCACACAGTAGAGCAAGTTAGACCAGTCAGACCAGAGAGCTTTTATGCTGACATTGATCCTCAGTCTTAAAAATCACAATGTCAGCACAGTTAAAAAAGAAAGATTTACTAATGTTAATTTATACTATATATATATATATATATATATATATATATATATAATATACTCCATTTTGTATGGATTGAGTGTAGATGTTTGGGTTTTAGGACGGGAGATAGCAGACACACTTGTAGGAGGAGTTTAAAAGGTTGTAGTAGTTATACTTTTTTTCTTCTTAAATCCTTCTGCGATTTTGTGAATGGCGAAAAGGAAAATAAATTAATAACAAGAGTAAAATGTTACATTTTACTAAATGTTACATTTTAGAGAGATGGATGAGTTAATGGTGGTACAGGTTACTACGGTGGCTTAGTGGTTAGCACGTCTGCCTCACACCTCCAGGGTCCGGGGTTCGAGTCCCGCCAGGGCCGTGTGTGTGGAGTTTGCATGTTCTCCCCGTGTGTCGGGGGTTTCCTCCGGGTATGAATCGTTCTAATTAATCTAAATTTCATTGAGTGCCAGTGTTCCATCGCTTAAAAAAATCAATTCAATTCTCATTTCTATCACACCCTTGTAATATTATGAGGCCCATGATATGGGAAAAGGTTTACTGTGGAAGCAATAGAAGAGAAGATCTGTGGCTTGACCGTGGTATGAAGAAGAGTTTGACATATCTATACTTTCAAGTTTCATAACTCAGTACTTCTTCAACCTGTGCTTATGTGGTTTCTTAAAGCAATAAACTATTGAACCTGTTTTAACAGAGTGTAGAAAGTACAATATTGAATACAATATGTTAATAATATGGACAGACCAATTAAAGTAGAGAAAATCTTGGAATCAGGAGAAGGATATTTATAGGTATATGGGGATTGTTTAGTTTTTACTGGACATTGGACAGTATAAGACATAGGTTCCCGACCCTGGTCTTGGAGTACACCCTATCCTGTACATCAAGGGTGTCCAATCTTATCCGGAAAGGGCCGGTGTGGGTGCAGGTTTTCATTCCAACCAAGCAGGAGCCACACCTGAATCCACCTGTTTAATCAGTTGATCATGG
>JAFFST010055398.1:50244-67105 GCA_022414735.1 Noturus placidus
TTTCCTAAACACTATTCAGAAGACTCTAGCATATATTTATTTAACCAATATTAGCCATACCTCAGATTCGTTATGAATTACACTCAGGCAAACACGATACCTACAAACTGGTCCTTTGGATACATGTTGTGCAGGAGAATGCACCTGAAGTTAAAGCACAGGTTGTTGCCAGACCCACCCTTTTCTTTTCTTTTCCATAAGGACTTTTTCTATGTCGTGTCGGATCGCAGCTGTTGTTAGTTATTAAACAAGTCAAGCCTGCTTCTATACATCCTGTATAAAAGTGCAGTCTAGACTGATATAACCTGCTGTACATGCTCACGTGGAGTGAATTTGGAATATTTATTTACTTATTAATTTATTTCTTTGCCTGTTTCTGATTGGCCAATGAACGCGATTTGAACAGCTCAGGCTGAATTAAGAAGCGCATCATGGCTTCTCGAGGAAAATCAGAAACTGGGAAACTAAAGCAGAACATGGAGGAGCAGCTGGACCGACTTATGCAGCAGCTCCAAGATCTCGAGGAGTGCAGGTAAAGTTACACCCCGCTCTCAACTCCTCTAACTTTTACTTCAACCTTACTTCATTTAAAAACAACCCATTATTACAGAAAGATCCGAATAAAAAATCACTCTAAGCACTTTTCAGGGAAATTCCGCTCTGAAACACATTAAATATGATGATATTGAAATATGTGTGATGTGTAATTGATGATGTATTTTTGTTATCCCTGGTTGTGTGAGGTGCTGACGTCACAAAGTGACCTGGCCAGCGCAGTTACTGTACACTCGCATCAAGTCACGTGTGTCTGTTGTTGTCTGGCACTTGTTGATGCGTAGGGAATGCTACAGCGGCACCTGTCATGGGGTGGGGGTATATGAGGCAACGAGTGAGCAGTCCGTTCTAGAAGATGATGTGCTGGAGGCAGGAAAAATGGGCAAGCGTAAGGGTCTGAGTGACTTTGACAAGGGCCAAACTGTGATGGCTAGAAGACTGAGGCGGTGCATCTCCAAGATGGCAGGTCTTGTGCGGTGCTCCCGGTATGCAGGGGTTGGTACCTAACAAAAGATGTCCAAGGAAGGACAACCAATGACGGCGTCATGGGTGCTCAAGGCTCATTGATACTCATGAGGAGTGAAGGCTAGCCCGTCTGGTCCGATCTCACAGAAGAGCTTCTGTTACACAAATTTCTGAAAAAATTAATGCTGGCTATGAATGAAACGTGTCAGAACACACAGTGCATCTCAGAGTGCTGCGTATGGTGCTGCGTAGCTGCAGACCGGTCAGAGTGCCCATTCTGACCCCTGTCCAAGACCAAAAGCACCTACAATAGACACAAGAGCATCAGAACTGGACCATGGAGCTATCGAAGAAGATGGCCTGGTCTGATGAATCACGTTTTCTTTGACATTATGTGGATGGCTAATTACCTGGGGAAGAGATGGCACCAGGATGCACTATGGGCAATCCGGTGGAGGTAGTGTGATGCTCTGCGTAATGTTCTGGATAAGAAGTAAACAAAGTAGCACTTCTTACCTTTAAGTGTGGTATTGTTGTATATTGAAGTATTTGCTTTAGATCAATCATCATACATTTACATTTATTCATTTAGCAGATGCTTTTATCCAAAGCGACTTACAAATGAGACACACTCACACACCAATGGTAGCAGAGCTGCATGCAAGGTGCTAGCTTGCCATCGGGGGCAACTTAGGGTTCAGTGTCTTGCCCAAGGACACTTCGGCATGGGATCACCCGGGCCGGGATTCCAACCACCAACCCTACGATTAGTGGATTAGTGGACAACCCGCTCTACCGACTGAGACACAGCCGCCCTATACAGACATATTCACTTGTTAAATTTATAACACTAATTATACAGTTCGCTGAAAGTATACATCAATCATCACTGGCTCGTTTTTTGCTAATAAAAGCCGAACATGAAGTGTCCATGTTCAAAATGACATCATGACCTGCGAATGACCTGCGAATGCTGCATAAATCCAACAGGGGCCACTCGGCAAGTCGTCAAATAGCATTGTGGGAAATGTAGAACACGTCAGACTAGTTACTTGACAATTTAATGACAAATTTTCCTTTAATAAAACACAAGGCTTTTTGAGAAATTTACCTAAATTCTTTTAAACGACTTGTGTCAATTATTTCTTCATTCCAGAGAAGACCTCGACGATGAGGAATATGAGGAAACCAAAAAAGAGACCCTGGAGCAGCTGAGCGAGTTTAACGAGTCCCTGAAGAAGCTCATGTCGGGGAACATGACCCTCGTGGATGAACTGGGAGGGATGCAGCTAGTAAGATGTTTTTAATACAGACGTTATTACTGATGCTATATTTTCTCTGAATGGCCAAATTTTGTGTCGGGGGTCACCGTTAAGGTTAATCGTATTTGAAGATTGACCCCAGATATTCTGATACACGCATTGGAGGGCTAAGGTTTGCATACAAAATGAAAAGTCCAGAGAAATGTTATTTGAACAATACTTTTAGTGCGTCCGCTGAGATAAGTACCAAAAATAAACAAAAGTAGTGAGTGTTCAAATATTAATAGTTATATATAATAATAATAATAATAATAATAATAATGTATCAATTTGTATAGCGCTTTTTACAATGGTACATTGTCTCAAAGCAGCTTTACAGAAATATCATTTTTACATTTACAAGTGACTTACTAATGACATTCACACACCAATGGGAGCAGAACTGCATGCAAGGTGCTAGCTTGCCATTGGGGGCAACTTAGGGTTCAGTGTCTTGCCCAAGGACACTTCGGCATGGGATCACCCGGGCCGGGATTCGAACCGCCAACCCTACGATTAGTGGATTAGTGGACAACCCGCTCTACCGACTGAGCCACAGCCGCCCCGAATATATATAGATTTTAAAATATCAGTTATAGCGATCTCTTTTTGTAATGGTGATATAAATATTCTCTTTTCAATTGTATTTACCCCCGGTCACTTTCATTTGTAAAATAATGTCAAGTTTTCCTTTTTTCATGCGGAAACATAATTCTTACTTTCTCTATCAGGCTATCCAAGCTGCCATCAGCCAAGCATTTAAGACCCCTGAAGTTATTCGACTGTTTGCAAAGAAGCAGCCTGGGCAATTACGGACAAGACTGGCGGAGGTAATATTTGAAATATAAACACAAGATTAATGAACCCTTTACTGCATGATGTTGCCATATGGAAACAATTGATATTTACATTACATTTATTCATTTATCATCCAAAGCGACTTACAAATGAGACACATTCACACACCAATGGGAGCAGAGCTGCATGCAAGGTGCTAGCTTGCCATCGGGGGCAACTTAGGGTTCAGTGTCTTGCCCAAGGACACTTCGGCATGGGATCACCCGGGCCGGGATTCGAACCACCAACCCTACGATTAGTGGATCAGTGGACAACCCGCTCTACCGACTGAGCCACAGCCGCCATGTTTATTTACAAAACTACAAAACTACTACTTTCCTATATGTAACTGGAAAAAGCGGTCTTTTAATCTTGACATATAAAAAAAAGCAGTTTCTGTTTGTACTTCCTTTTCTGCAATCACATGGCATGGTGAAGGTCATCATTGAACGGCTCTGAAAATTTGATTACTGTATTTTCCGGACTATAGAGCGCACCTGAATATAAGCCGCACCCACTAAATTTAAAAAGAAAAAAATATCTATATATATATATAGTCCGCACCTGTCTATAAGCCGCAGGTGTAACACGAGATGTTTACACACAGATGTTGCACAAAGATTCTTTTTAACTTTTAAAGGCTTAATTCCGAACAGAGCCGGTAACACGGATGATTAAAAAAAATTTTAAAATACAGTTTCCTGTCAGGAATAGCCATTGATGTATGTTCATCTTCCTCCTGCGCATTAGAACCATCACACTTCCTCAATCTCTCTTTCGTCGTCGCTCTCAATGTCACTTGCGTCTCGAGGCAAATTCGCCCTTGAGCTCGTGCCGTCCTCTTCGGCAGTCCAGTCTTTTGTAACGCGTTGGTGATAGATGTTTTGACACTGCTCCACGCTGTTAGGATCCACTGGCAGACTCGAGCAAAAGTTCCTCTTCGCATGCGGCCAGTTTTGGTAAATGATTTCTCGCCTTTAACTTGAAAGCTGCATCATATGCATTTGTTCGTGTGTTTTCCATGATGAGTGTGTTCATGAAGCGCAAAATGACTGATCTGAAGAGTTTAGTGTGAGTGCGTTTGGTTTAATTCGAACAGTTTCATTGGTCCACTGTGACCTGTTCGGTAATTTCACTGGTCCGATGTGACGAGGCTAAATGTTTCGGCTGCATGAAGCTTGTTAGCCCGTAAAAATCCATAAATTAGCCGCATCATTGTTTAAGCCACAGTGTTCAAAGCGTGTGAAAAAAGTAGCGGCTTATACACCGGAAAATACGGTAATTTTTCAATATTTAGGCAAAACTCTCTTAAAGAAAAAGAGATTGTTTGTTTGAACACGTTTTTTGATAAATGGTCAAATGTAATTGTTGTCAAATGGCAAAAACTTGCAACAATGGAACTGTGGTGTGTGCATTCATGAACTGAAACAGACCTACATCGCAAAAAAGACACTAGTCTTCCCTAATAGTATATTCACATTCAAAGTTAGAGAAGCTGTTTAATTTTAGACAGTTTGCAAGAGAAAGAGTTAAGGATTCTAAAGACAGAATGAATTAAAAAGATTTTTGTATGTATTTTGAGGAGGTAAATCCATCCGTGTACTTCTTACGTCTGTAAAAACTTTCTAGAACAAGTGTGGTATTGTTGTATATTGAAGTATTTGCTTAAGATCAATCAACATACATTTATTCATTTAGCAGACGCTTTTATCCAAAGCGACTTACAAATGAGACACACTCACACACCAATGGTAGCAGAGCTGCATGCAAGGTGCTAGCTTGCCATCGGGGGTAACTTAGGGTTCAGTGTCTTGCGCAAGGACACTTCGGCATGGGATCACCCGGGCCGGGATTCGAACCACCAACCCTACGATTAGTGGATTAGTGGACAACCCGCTCTACCGACTGAGACACAGCCGCCCAGTCTAGAAGATGTATAACTTTTACATGTTTACTAGATGGCAAAAAACCTCTGCAGCTAATAGTCTGGAAAATGCAGTAACTGGAATTTAGTCTCTTTATTTTTGACTATATGATACTTTCCCCCATTGCACATTGTTTAAACATTTTACCACCTATGAACTGTATTTTTATATTTTTTTAAAATTCAAATTTAGTTTGATATATTTTTATTACTTGAACTAAATCCGTTAAAACATTTTTTTAATGTAAATGTAATAATCCATGCAGTGGAGGGTTAATAAATATTCCACCACATACGTACAGTTTCGACATTCTACAGTTCTATATGTGAGATTTTTAAATCAAAATGAAAAGTGCTCTATAAATATTTATTATTATTATTATTATTATTATTATTATTATTACTGGCACCCTGTCCAGGGTGTACCCCGCTTTGTGCCCGATGCTTCCTGGGATAGGCTCCAGGTTCCCCCGTGACCCTGAAAAGGAGTAAGCGGTTGAAGATGGATGGATTAATTTTTTTATTATTAATAATAATAATAACACCAGTAAGGGGGTAGTACTTTGGTTGTGTTTAACATTGTCGTGCTCCGTCTCCAGATGGACCGTGATGTGATGGTTGGGAAACTTCCTAGAGACGTGTACACTCAGCAAAAACTGGAGATCCTCACAGCACTGAGAAAACTGGGCGAGAAGGTGAGAGGCCTATTTCTGACCTGTCGATGATTTCTGTGTCCGCTTCATGTATTCGTGTCATTTATGCCACTGCGCTGTTTCATTTTTGATTCTAAATGATTCGAAGGCGTCGATTAATTTTCTATAACAGCAGCTCTGATTGTAAGACAACTTGCAGGATTATAGAAACGCTCTCGCTCTAATATGTGATCTCAGTCTAATTTTGCACAGGGACTTGCCGGATCATGAAAACAAATGAAAATGTTTAATGTGAGTAGAGATTTAGCATTTCTCCGGCGTCCGCTCTTTAATACTCCGAGGTAAAGCTGTTACTTTCAGAAAATGGAGCGCTTTGCTGTTAATCTGTAAATATTAATACAGAGTGAGAAAAACAGGCTTAGTGAAGGAATTAGAGTTTATAGATGCTATAATCTACCGTATTTTCCGCACTATAAGGCGCACATAAAAGCCTTAAATTGTCTCAAAAATCGGCCGTGCGCCTAATAATCCGGTGCGCCTTATGTGTGGACTGAGTTCCAAAATCTGTAGAAATGTTGTGCGACTTTGGTTGGCGTAAGAACCGTATGCGCCTTATATCACAGTGCGCCTTATGTATCGGTCAAGTACAGAAATAGACCCGTAATTGAGATCACGCCTTATAATCCGGTGCGCCTTAATATAATACGGTAGTTTCAGTCTAAATCAAAGACATTTTAAGTTCAAGTACAGCTATTTCCGTGTTGGACTTGATAAGGTGGCACACGGCCAATGGTAAGAAAACCACTGAACCAGTGAATCATATATCAGTCTCAACAATCTGCCACTCAGTCCACGATCAGGGCAGCTAACCACAATTTACCCCAGAGATCAGTGCAAATGAGCTACTTTAAGTTGCTCTGTGAAACACAGCTAGCTAAATAATAATAAAAAAGCTAAGAGGTAGGCATGAATAAGTGGGTGACTGAAGGTGACTTGACGTTATGGAAAATATTTGAAGATAATATAAGAAGATCGCTGCTGTTGTTTTCCATATAGCGATGTGGTATGGCACCCTGCCAGCGTCACCCACTTGCTCAAACTACACAGAGAAACCTCTGAGCATATGCCATTACCATCACCATAAAGCCCACTGACCTACAGCCACATGAGACAAGCCCCCACAGGAGCATAAACACGCTGAGCACTCGACAACTCAAACAGACCACAATAGGTGCACCTTATAGTGCGGAAAATACGGTAAGTGATAACGGGAACGACCTTTTTTCACGGATGTTCCACAACATTAATAGAAACTATAATTGAAACGATAAGTGGATAAAAAGTACACTGTTCTTTAAGGGGGAAAATGTTAGCAGTGGCAATTTGCTGTATTATAAGAGGAATAAAACTTTAAGAAGTGCTGTTATTAGAAAACTATCAACTTCCGTATGTGGTTTATTTCTTTCAAGCATCACTCTCCAGGGTCCTTAAATGGTTTAATCTGTTAATAAATATACATATTAAAAAGAATTGAATCATCTTCGATTCAGATACACGATCTTCCATTTTTGCCATTTAAGCTGTCCTTGTTTTGGTGTAATTTGCTTTTAATAATAATATGCTATTCAGTCATATTATTTTAATATATCATCTAGCTCACAGCTGAGGATGAAGCTTTTCTCACGGAAAATGTCAGTGCCACTCTGAGCCAGTTTGAGAAGGTTACAGCAAAAATGGGTGAGTATTGGTCTATTCTTCAGTTAATCACAGTGCATGATGGGGAATATAATTCACTCGTAGATGTGGGTGACTTCCTGGAAAGTTTGCATGAGCGTTAGAGCGAACGGAACAGAAACCTAAGCATGAGCATTTGTCATGGCTGCATTAATGTGTGGAAATGGACTTCTTTACTTGCTTGGTAGCCTGCATAAGAATCCATTACAAATGTGAAACCACTTAACGTGAATCCAGATTCTTAAGACTGACAACTATCTCTTGAAAGATGTTATTTGCTTTAATAATCGGCTATGACCGTTTAGGCCTTGTAATATAGTTTAATTCTGACAATTATCATACAATACTATTGAATATAGGCAGGACTAGACGGTCTGCTAAATAAAATGCAGAGTTGCTTGGGCATATTTACATTTACATTACATTTATTCATTTAGCAGACGCTTTCATCCAAAGCGACTTACAAATGAGACACACTCACACACCAATGGGAGCAGAGCTGCATGCAACTTGCTAGCTTGCCATCGGGGGCAACTTAGGGTTCAGTGTCTTGCCCAAGGACACTTCGGCATGGGATCACCCGGGCCGGGATTCGAACCACCAACCCTACGATTTGTGGATTAGTGGACAACCCGCTCGCTCGGGACAGCCGCCCCGCTCGCATATATGAGGAAGCAAAATATAATAATGTAATAAAACACTTTGTATTGGAAAATCCTCATTATTAGGTAATGGTAACATGATATTGCTGCACAGCAGGATATAAACAGTAATGATGACTCCCGGCATCTACCATGACATGTTTATAAAGTAGATATGCCATTATGTAGGGATGGAGTAAAGTGTTAATATAGATCCAGTAATGTGTGTGTGTGTGTGTGTGTGTGTGTGTGTGTTGAATACATGTACAGAATTTTAACCTAATGCTTTTATTCAATTCCTGCAGGATCTGAAGATAAGATTATGGCCTTAGCTAGTTCTGGCGTTGAAAAGACTCCGACCTAGTGATGCACTTTTTCTCATTTGGAATTCTGTAAATAATGTGTGTTTGTTTGTTTGTTTGTTATATTCGTGTAATGTTTAGTCCTATCATTTCGGATCACACTTCTTATTCATTCAACAGAGTTTCTTAATTGTGTAGCTCTTTTCATGCTTAACCCCAATGACCTTCAAAATACGTCTTCATTTTTCTGTATGTGATTGTACAGTTTCTGTACCGCAATTTCATGAAGCTATCCAGTCCGATTTAATGCATCATTTCTTACAGGCCATTTTTGAATGTTTCACTTTTACACTTCATGAAATATCGAATGAAAAATGAATGTCTGAAACATGTCATGCAAACACAGTTGAGCGTTTAACATTTGAGTATTCGGTACTGCATGAAGATTACGAGACCTTCATAATAATTGTACCTTTTCTTATATGTTCTGTATAGAAATTTTCTTTGCCGATGTTAAATGTTTTATATGATAATACAAAACGTGATCTATTTATGTTTTTCAGAAGAGATTATTATATTGATGTTAAATTGTAATTGTGAGGTGGTAGATAGGGAAGTAGTCTATTTGTACAGCAGGAAGTCTTTTCACATGAACATGGCCGATACCAGCGACGGATTAAGCATCTGAGTCACACAGCATATGCAAACACATTTCTAGGAGGAAGAAATTCGTGTATGATTGTAGCTACATCTATATTGATTGTGAATGTTATGATAACGTTTACAGGTTTAGGTTCATAGTTGAAAATCGTTACCAGGTCATGCACAAGGTACCAGGAGTTTGTTTGCAGGTAGTCATGGCAACTGGTTGTTGTTATTATTATTATTATTATTATTATTATTATTACAGGATATTAAGATAATTGGACATGCTATGCAACCTGTAAATAATGGAAGATGGATATGAAATTATGCTACACACAAGCCAGGCTATTGTTAATTGTCCATCAACAATTAAGTGTTTTTGTTGATAAACCCGTACATGTGAATTTCCGATGTGAAGATTAATTGTTAAACTAGACCGGTACATTTCATGAAGAAAATATGAGTGGTGCTCGCCATGGCCAATACGTTCGAGAGCTGCCCGCGTAGGATGCCAATACTTTCGAGAGCCGGACAGATAGGGCACCAATACTGTTTGAGCTGGCCATGATTTTAGAGCAGACAGCGTAGGGCGCCTATACTTTTGAGAGCCGGCCATGTGGAGGTGCCAATACATTTGAGAGCCGGCCATGTGGGGGTGCCAATATTTTTGAGAGCCGGACGTGTACAAACAGACCGACATGCTAGAGATCTGTTGGGTTCATTCACTGCAGTGAACACGAACATGTTCATCCCCTGACCCTGAACTTCACATTATAAACGCTAGGGGGCACAATTGGAGTTAAAATCGAACCTATCACGCTACTAAGTGGAGTTATAATAAGTTAGGGACCGTCGAAAAACTACCGGAATGTACATAAGCGTGCACTGAACATGTCATTTTGTGTGTGTGTGTGTGTGTGTGTGTGTGTGTGTGTCAAGGGCGTAGGCTTGGTTTCAATATTAATAGGGACACCCACCCATCCGGGGAAAAAAAAATGACTGTTTAATAGTTTATTAAAATATAACATCTATATTTACATTAAGATCTGTAGTTACATTTAAATACAAATTATACAAAGCAACAGATCCAAGACTAAAAGAACGAGTTCACGCACATATTGGTAGGGACAATTCTGCCCTCCTGAAATATTGGTAGGGACATGTCCCTACCGTCCATATGCAAATCTATGCACTTGGTGTGTGTAAAATTTAACTGTAATAATAACTAACAAAAAGATAATACATCTATTAAGGACCATTTCGACTTGACACTCAAATCAACATTCTAACTTCCCGATGAAGTCAAATCACAGACAAAAATGTCCCTTATATAATTTAATGACTTATTTTTTTTTCTTTTTCACTAATTTTATATTCCATTTTATAAGGAAACAAAAAAAAAACTACCGTATTTTCCGCACTATAAGGCGCACCTAAAATTTTATCAAAAATCGGCCGTGCGCCTAATAATCCGGTGCGCCTTATGTGTGGACTGAGTTCCAAAATCTGTAGAAATGTTGTGTGACTTTGGCTGGCATAACAACCGTATGCGCCTTATAACACGGTGCGCCTTATGTATTGATCAAGTACAGAAATAGACCCCGTCATTGAGACCGCGCCATTATAGTGCGGAAAATACGGTATATTGAAGTTAATGAGCTTTTGAAATAACGACGCCAAACCAAGAGTGAACGATGGAGAAACATGTCCCTTACGTACTACAGTGTTTATTTATAGAAACAATAACTTTATTTGCCATTAATTGTATTATGAAATAACAATCGATTACATTGAGTAATCTTGACAATGATATAATTGTGTATCTTACAAAGAAAAACTTAATGGCTTCATATTGTGTCATCCAGGTCGAAACCACAATAATAACCATTCATATTTCACACAGAACAAAACTCTGATTGGTGTCTTATAATTATTATTATATTATTATATTTGTGAATTTTATTATTACTATCCCCTCGTGTATCGCTTGATATATTACATGTAGCAGCCCTAATCGACAGCATCGCTAGTCTCATTGCATTTCGTTTGTGATCCTTTTTGCTTGGGTGTGTAATTGTATTCATTTTTCTCCTTGTGTTTAATCGTGCCTTGACCTGTAAGTGTATAGCTTGTGATTCATGTCTCTTTTGATGCCTTTGCTTGCGTACAATTTTATATTTCAATAAATGATGACCCCTGTTTATGGAATCTGTGTCTCCTGTTTCTATAATAAACCTGAATGTCTTAACGGAATTGGTGTGATACCTTTTTAATGTGAATCCATTACAACACATTTCCATTAAGCTGATTTATCAGTTGTGTGTGAAAGTAAAAAATGTGAAATCTAAACACGATGTCTGGGCTGAGGAACTGCGTTTGAAGAAAGTGCAACGATTTAAATGGAAATGCGGATTTAATGTCGTGCAAATGAAGACATTCGAGATTTATGGACGTGAGTAACTTGGAAGAATCGTTTAAAGGCGAAATCACGCTCACAACTCGGCAATATATTTTCAACTCGTACACTCTTGCTGTTTCTATATTGCTATTCTTTACTATTACAAAGAATATATTACAAACTATATACTGTGTTATAGTATATGAACACAGATTGAGCGGGTTTTGTAGGACACAAAATCCAAAACAAAATCTACATGGCTGTGGTATTACAGTTTATTATCTATGACTGATTTTCATTATGCGCTTATAGATTATAAAAATGGGTAAAATGATTTGTTTGGTTACACTGCTACAAGGGCGGCAGTGGGTCAGTCGGTAGAGCGGGTTGTCCACTAATCCACTAATCGTAGGGTTAGTGGTTCGAATCCCGGCCCAGGAACCCTAAGTTGCCCCCGATGGCAAGCTAGCACCTTGCATGCAGCTCTGCTACCATTGGTGTGTGAGTGTGTCTCATTTGTAAGTCGCTTTGGATAAAAGCGTCCGCTAAATGAATAAATGTAAATGTACAAAATTCTTTGATTTGTAGGAAGATAAGGAATTTTGTCATAAAAAATAAATGGTTCACCTTGTATTTAATTGTGGGGTAACCTTGTATGGAAAACAGAGACTCAAAACTTAAGTTAAATTCTTCTCAACTTTTATTTTAAAAAAGAAACTATGACCTAAATAAAAGTTTTGATCATTTCTAATTTTGTCTAGTCCATGAGCCCGAATACAAAATCTTTTGATCTCAAACCCAAATGTCTTTAAAGTATAGCGAAAACAATAGAATTGGCCTTGCGGTTCTGATACTTTGTGAAGGGACTGTATCTCTTTTTAAATATCAAACAAAATGATTTAAGTAACAATAAGTAACAATGCTTCTGTGCTTATCTTCACCACCTGGTCTTGAGTAAATAGATGTAGTACCTCCCACTCAGTAGTGACAGTAACTCATTTTGTCTTACTGTGTCACGTGGCCAGTGAAAAATATTGCATGAACCGTTTAGAAATCACAGCCATTTTTCCCCAGAGTCCCTCTATTTTCCCTCCACACACAACTGCTGCTACGGTGCTGAGAGAACACTATGCTTGAAGATTACGCCTCCTAGCTGCCTCTCCAGAACCCCCTGGCTTCTGCACACCTCCTGGGTCACTTCACAATGCAGCTCAGCTGTGATACCTGGATCCCAGCACTGAACAAGAGCCACCAGAGCACCTCACTCCACTCCGCTTTTCCCCACTACAAGACACTTTTCTTAAATAAACGAGCACTATTTTCCACCAAATTCACCTCCTGTGTGTCTGTGCTCAGCCCGATGCAGCCTAGAGTCGCTACGGTGATGGAGAATGTGAGCATGAGGACATACCCCCAAATATCCAGCAAGAAGTAGTGACCCAACAGTTGGTTCACTGTCTACAGATCACAACCCAGTAGCTCATATCCCACCTCTTAACAGCCACCGCCACCATCACCACCACCCCCCTCCTCCTCGACCCTTGCCGAGATGCCCAACGCCTCCTGCCCCGGCTAACCATCGAGGATGACATCGAAGCCTATTTGGAGGCATTTGAATGGATGGCCCTGGGACGAAGAGAAATGGGCCCACAGCCTCGCCCCGCTACTCTCTAGGGAAGCCCGAGCGGCTTACTAAGCGCTCTTCCCTGACAAAGCAGCTGACTACATGATAGTAAAAGGTGAGAACATTCTTCAAGCGTCAAATGTCTCCTCAACATATCTTCAATAATGGCTCAATATGGCCATGATCCCTAGGCTACTATCTATACTATTTTATCCATGTCCATCTATATGTAAAGTACATATCTATACATCTATAGATAGATGTATAGTCCCTCCTTTCCTGCTATAAAAGCCAAAATGGGCCAAAAAGGGCGGCTGTGGCTCAGTCGGTAGAGCGGGTTGTCCTCTAATCCACTAATCGTAGGGTTGGTGGTTGGAATCCCGGCCCGGGTGATCCCATGCCGAAGTGTCCTTGGGCAAGACACTGAATCCTAAGTTGCCCCCGATGGCAAGCTAGCACCTTGCATGCAGCTCTGCTACCATTGGTGTGTGAGTGTGTCTCATTTGTAAGTCGCTTTGGATAAAAGCGTCTGCTAAATGAATAAATGTAAATGTAAATAAAGTGAAATCTTAACGCTACAGCATACAAAGATATTCTAAACAGTTGTTTGCTTCCAACATTGTTGCAACAGTTTGGGGAAAGCTCATATATTGGTGTGATGGTCAGGTGTTCACATACATTTGGACATACAGCGTGTGTACAGTCGACAACAATACAGTCATCCACCTTCAAGTCTATCAGCTCATTCTTTCATCTGTTATAATCACATCTGTTATGTGATCATAGCTTGTTTTTCTAACCCTGTTGAATATTTTATAGCTAATCCCAAAACAACAGTAATCACACAGAATCTATAAAAATTACAAAAAATACATAACATGAACATAAGGACAAAACAACAAGGAGCCTGAAACTTAATTCCATCTCATCATCCTTTATTTTGTTCATGAGCAAGCACCAACTTCACCAAAATTTGCCACTGAATGTAGAAAAGTGAATGAGCATAAGCGCAGCATCCAACATTTCTCAACTTTCCTCACCTTCTATTTAAAAGAAAAAAAACTCGAATAATAGACAATGTCATTTGCAAGGTGTGATTCAGTAGTACGCCTATAGGTTTCATATTACTATCTGACATTGAGATCAGTACATGAGATCAACACTCATACTCTCACACGCTTTTTTATAGGCTGGATGTGGATGTGTAGGTACAAGGAACAGAATGTAAACGTAAATTTATCGATGAGCAAAAAATGACAAACCTGCTCAGAAGAATCACATTGTTCTGCCCTACCTGTAGATTAACGTGTACTGAAATTAATGACCCGAACAGCCATTTCCCTAGAATTTCCATGAATGCAATCATAGAATGGTCTGCTTTCATCCAGTGACCAAAAAAATAAACAGAGCTAAGTGGTTGTACTAAATATAAAAAGATCATATAAAAGAAAAATATTCCGACAGATCCTGACAAAAGTTTGTGTGAGAAATCCGTGAAAAGGATATTGGACCGGTTCTTGTGCTGCCCGGTGTCTTGGGTTAGGAAATCAGGCAATAAACTTCAAAATGAACTTTCACTATTCACACATTGTTAATTTATCCACATACACTGCCTAAAGAATTTCAATTATATACATCTCTTTAGAGGTGGATTTCTTCAAACGTGACTTAGTACGATATTTATTCATGATACAATATGGATCTACGTTGTCTACACATCAACATGAACACAGGACACCTATGCAGGACAATTAAAACGATCGTAACTGATCAAAAGCAGCCGTTGACCCCGATTACAACAAAAATCACTTTGCTATAGCTGTACAATCCTAATGTTATGTAATTACAGAAGAAGTAAATGACCACCGGTTAGGACGGTGTGGACGAGGGCGGTGTTAGTTATGTGAATGTGCAGTGACCGGCGAAAGACACTCCTAACTCCACTAAATAAAATCGTGGACTGCAGCTCAAGTCTGAGCCTTTTTCTGAGGGGAACCAGTTAGCAAATTTCCAATTAAGTAAGGGAAGACTATCGGACACTCCAGAGCACTCTGGAAGATTTCGAACGGTCCTTCCCAGCCAGCCATAAAAACAGAATCTACATCTTGACAGCAGTAGTAACAACAGAAACATAAGGAAAAACTTTTGGATTTCAGCAGTAAACAGAAAACGTCCATGCAAGAATCAACAAAACTACAATCTACTGTATATAAAGGAACAAACACGTTGCCCAAATCCATTCTCTGTACACGTTAACATTCTCCTTAGCGCAAATATTTAACATTGCTTTCCAAAGCCGTCTAGCGGAAGCCACAGCGCCTGACCCTTTACACAGATGCTGGAAGGCAACTACTGCGTTAAGAGAAACAAAATGGACGAATGACCTGCAGACGAGCCTGTAGAGGTCTTAAAACCTGGAGTATAGCGTTTACCAGAACACACCTCCATGTACAAGAACGGTGTACCCGTCGACGATCATCTCAAAACATAATCCCTCAAGCAGTCATGTAACTGGATATTCCAATAAAATATTTTCTGAGACTGGAATGACCGAGCAGCCAGTGAATCACACGGAGTAAATCGAGCAGAATTATACACCAAAGAATAAATATCCTCAAAAAGAAACATTTATGCAATTGACTGGAGTATCAGAAGATTGGAGTATTTTCATCCATCGTGGCGCTGCACAGATGTCATGAAGCTTAAACCATCACCGGACTCCAGAGGCTCAGTTTGTCCAAGTTACATCAGACTGGCTTGATCAGAAGGGGTTCTAACAAGAGTACAGGAAGAAAGTACCACAACCACTCCCAAGATGGCTTCAATGCAGAATGTCTAAACTGTACAACAAACAGTACCATTAAAACAAATGTATAATCACCACCTGAACGTGATTACTCAGAGGGTCCAAAGTAATAAACCTCTGTCCAATCGTGGACTTCACAGAAAGTTGGAGCATTTGCACCTGTGCAAGCCTAGATTAGCCAATTTCACGCTTGCCCACTCTGTTAAATAAAAATAATAATATAAAATAATAATTAAAGAAAAAAAACCCCACCATAAACAAAACAAAATAAGCCACACTTTACCACAGAAACTTCAGCCTCTGTCATGGGTTGCTCTCTCTAAAGTGCACAAGCACGATGGAAGAGCTTTGCCAAATTTTCCGAAACATGCTAGAGCCTCTGTAACACACACACACACACACACACACACACACACGCGCACAAAAGTATTCTACAGCAGGTACTGCAACACTTTAGATACTGGACACCATGGTTTCATTATATTTACAAAATATCAAAAAGCAAGGTTCTTCTACTCGCATGACTTTGCAAATTTTCATGCACTATAAAGAGGAGAAAGAAACATGGACCAAGAAAAGCAAGAGATATTATTAAAAGCAAAGAGGCAAAACTTCTCTTTAAAGTTCTGTAGCAAACTAATTCCAAAATTTGTGTGCAATATACATCAAATCATTCTCGGTTTTAATGACAAAACAGGTAAAAACAAGGAGAATTGTGCAAGGCTATATATATCGTTACAGAGCTAATCAAAATGTAATCTAGGCCAGGTATCCCACAAAAAGAAAAATAATAATAATGAAATAAATTAAAAACTTATCTAGCATTCAGCTATTATGTGATAATTATACTACACTGAACATCACCACTAAGCTGACACCAGGGAAGCCTTGGCCAGTGGAACTTAAGCTGATTCCGCAACATCCGTCACCACAGACACTAGATATATATGTATTTATAGGTGTGTATGTATTATAT
>JAFFST010055398.1:67125-81285 GCA_022414735.1 Noturus placidus
ACACACACATACACACACACACACACACACATACATACACACACACACAATATATAATATATTATATTATATATATTATTACTGTATATATATGGATTTTGCTTCAAGGACTTTTTTGTTTTTACTCATGGCTCCGTAGGTGGGGAATCTGACAAGGAAAATTGGGAGTCCCCACTGATGGAGATGTGAGACAGTGAGTGAATGGGTGGGTGGGTGGAGTTGTGTGTGTGTGTATATGTGTTATCAGAGTGGTGGGTGTGCTCGGCAGCGTCAGTAGGTCAGAGTGGAGTCATCCCACTCCAGCTGCTGCTGTCGGCTGGTGCCTTGCTGGTCTTCGGGCTCCGCCCCTTCCTCATCCTCGCTGCTCTCGGATTCTGCGCTGGTGATGTCGTCTTCCTCCTCGCCATCTTCACTCTCCTCTTCCTCATCCTCCTCCTCTTCGCTGCTGTGCTGATCCTCATAAGTCTTCTCAGGACAAGAAGAGAAAGAAGAGAATGATAAGGTGGGATCTTTGGACTGGTAAGTTTTTTTTTTTTTTCAACATGACGCATAATGCATTTACATTACATTTAGCAGATGCTTTTATCCAAAGCGACTTACTAATGAGACACACTCACACACCAATGGTAGCAGAGCTGCATGCAAGGTGCTAGCTTACCATCGGGGGCAACTTAGGGTTCAGTGTCTTGCCCAAGGACACTTCGGCATGGGATCACTCGGGCCGGGATTCGAACCACCAACCCTACGATTAGTGGATCAGTGGACAACCCGCTCTACCGACTGAGCCGCAGCCGCCAATGCATGATGCATGAGCACTTTTTTTTTTTAATGGATTCATTTCAGAACTCTTGCTGTAGGATGCACGAGAATTGCCCTGAAAGCTGCAGTAACAATCAACACTAACTAGTGCAAATCTGCTTTGTGTATTCAATGCCGTTTTCCCACCCTGTCATTTTAATTATATTTTTGCTTTTGCAAGTGTTGCCACAAACTGTTGCTGCTGCAAGAATACTGAGTGTTTCCATAACAACAGCCTGGCATGGAAGAGAAAAACATTCAGGCTTCATGCTGTTCTGGCTAATTAGTTGGAAATGCAAAAGTATTGACAGCTGATGCTTCAGCTCTCATAGCCAGAAAATGTCCATAAAAGGGGTTGATTAGGATTAATAATCAGTTTTGTTTTTAAAAGTTTATCATTTGCTGTATTCATTCAAGCACATATTTCTGCATGGCTGTTAGCTGGCTACAATTGATAATGATAATGAGTCTTTATTGATCACATATATATTACAGTACAGTGAAATTCTTTTCTTTGGAGTAGAGAGGGTTAAGGGCCTTGCTCAAGGGACCAACAGTGGCAGCTTGAATCCCCAACCTTCCGATCAGTAACCCAGAGCCTTAACCGTCAAGCCACCACTGCCACCATAGGCTGTTGTCTATTTAGTTACATGTTTACCAACCTATTAAAGAAAGTATTATCTACTCAAGTCTACTCAAGGTTAAATCAGATGCATCTACTGTCACCTATACCTCCATAGGGTTGACTGTGATGGTGAGGGCAGAGTCGTCCCAGTCCATCTCGTTCTCTTTGCCGTTCTCCTGGTCTCTCATGGTGCGCTGGTGAGCGGCACGGATCCTGAACACACCCAGAATGATCATAAAGACCAGGAAGCTTACACACACCACGATGACGATCGTGGCAGCACTGGGGACAACTGTAAGCCAAGACAGAACGAGACAGGGCACAGGAAGACGTGTTTAGACACATTTCACTTCACAACTTTTAGTGATCTATGCCTAGCGAGGACAGTGGATAATGAATTTCCACTTTAAAGTTACAAACTGCCATCCATAATGCATAATCTGTCAAATTGCACCATGACAAGAAAGCAAAGACAATCCTTTCCATATGTTCCACAGATTGACAATTGCATGTAAGACATTTAAAAGCTCACCGCAAAAAAAACAACACCACAATTTTCCAAAAGAATAGTCTTGGATTAACTGTAATAAGAGATTAGTAAAATAATCTATGACCCACATTGTGAGTAATGGAGAGGTCTGTTAACATTCTGAATGCCTCCATGGAAGAGAAAAGGTGAACAGATGGAGGGATTGGAGCAGAGCAGGATGCAGGGATGATTAAGCCATACCTGAAGCTTGATGTGTGTTGGCCAGGTTGTGTCCAGACAGGTCCACAGAGGCGTGCTTGACTTGGTTGATAAACTGAGGCTGATACATGGCGTTATTAGCATGCTCAACTGGGTTAGCTGTGTGAATCACACTGACCTGAGAGAAAACACACATCGACAGTATTATACACACCGTTATGTTCCAATTCAGCTGGAGCTGGTGCAGCGGTTGAAGATGGATGGATGGATGGATGAAAAGCATATGGTTCTTTGTTCATAATCCAAACAACCTGAAAAGGAAGTACTGTGAAGGGTGTGTTTGGTTAACCTTACCTCGACCTTGAAGTCATTGCTGATGTACCGGCCATTGAGTTCTGAGCAGACCAGCTTGAACTTCCTATCAAACAGAGCCTCCGTGTGCCAGTTCCTGTAACGAATGAGGTGCAGGACCTGCTCGTAGTTGGCCATGGTGTTGACACCTGAACCCAGACAAGAACAAATCATCAGCTGGAAAACTAGATTTAACAGGCGGAAATTCCAACATATAAAAAGCCTATTAGAAGAATAATTCATATCGTGACCATTACTACAATCAGTTTCCTTTCGTCAATCTGTATTCGATTTAGTTTTTTTTTTTAGAGGGAATATACTTTATATATTTTAGAGAAAAACACACCAGTGATGACCATGCCCATGTTGGAGGAGCTAATCTCCAGGCCTCTCTGCTGAACCTGGGCCAAATCCACCTCCAGACTCTCGTGATTTCCATCCAGATCTTCTCCAACTACAGTCACTTCACACGTGTCCAGGTTATGCATGATCTCCTCAGAAACCACAGATTCTTGCACTGCCAAAAACATTGTCATATTAATACAGATCCATTGTGATTTCACTCTTGTTTACAACATTATGTCAAATTTAGTTAAAAGTAATACCAGCCGAGATAATTACGAACACTATTAACAAATGTAAAAACATGCACACCAACAAAAAATACTTTTCGACTTCTGCTGCTATTTTGCTATCGTTCATCTTCAAGTTCCACAGTGAGGTATCAATTATTTCCAGAACATCGCAGTCAGTGTTTTTTCCCCTCTTAGAGTTCATTAGAAATCTTTTGAAAACATTACTTTAATTTGGCTTGTCCTCTGGCATATTCCTTAATGTATGCTCACTACCCATCAGCTCAGATCTGGCAGATGGCACAGCTTTCATTCTGTCATTCTTCTCTCCTAAAAGCCTTTCAACCACTCTCACGCTTTCAAACTCTCAGTCTCTGTCTCTCTTTTTTCTGTGGTAACGTACCTGTAGGCTCGTCCTCTCCTTCTGCCTCGGCCTCCACCTCCCGTGTGATAGTGCTGACAACACGTAGTTCGGGGAACAGCGTCACACCCTCTGTGCTCTCAAACTCAGCTGCTCCACGTGCAAAGTGGTCGATTCCACTCAGGCTGATCTTCGGCTCCTCTGGCTGAAGGACCATCACATAGCCTTCTGCATCAGGCACCGAGATGCACGTCTCCTCGTTAAAGCACCTGAGCAGAACAGCACACCGAAGAAAAGGAAAATATTAACGTGATCTTGCACTAATTACAGACCTGATGTACTTTACTCTACCCTCAGGGTCAAATCATGACAAAAAGAAATGAAAGAAAAATGTCAACTTATGAAGTAAATCAAGTTATAAAACGCTATTTAGATAAAAAATTCTAAGATAATACTTTACTTACTTATTTAAAACAAAAATCACTCAGATAAAAGAGGAAGAGCTGCTGAATACTGACTTGACAGTGGTGGTGACACGCAGGTGGCGTATTCCTGGTGTGGGGAACTGCCTGGAGTTCAAGTAGGAGATATGCTGCATGACCTTCTCAAAGCTCTCGATATCGTCTCCCTCCAGAGATAGAGAAGACTGATTGGGGTTAAAGTCCACCTGCAAATAAGTAAGGAGTCAGACTCACTGAATTACCACAGCCAATCCTTCAAATAAATCTAATTTCACTGACATTTATCTCATATCTATTCACCTGGAGAAAAAAAAAAACAACTCTCTGGCATTTAGCTTGTGATGTTAAATGAACCCAGAATCTTATTCTTGTCAGGTCCTTTAGCTATTTTTACCGCTGCATTACATCGATAACAAGACATGTATAAAAGCTCACACCTTCACAGCAGATGCTACTTCCTCTGGGAGCTGCACGTCCAGACCCTCCTTACACGTGTACAGGCAGTCGATCACCTTCTTATTCTCCAGTTTCCCAGTGCGGATCATGAGGCCAGCTAAATTGCCCCGGAAGTACTGGGCCATGTGAGCGCTGCCGCCTGGGTAAACCGGGGCGAGATTGAGTGAATGAATAAACTAACGAGATGGTGAAAAAACATTTTCCTTTTAATATCCAGGAACTCAATCATGCTCTGCATTTTCATATAAACGACAAAAATGATTCATGCAAGTTAGTATGGCCACTCCGCTCTGCCGGTCCACACACAGAGATGAATAGACGAATACAGGCCTGTAGCCTCATGCAGCTCTGCCTTCACATGTTGAGTAATTACTGTGAATCATGGAGATCATTTAATGAAAAATGGATGGAAATAAACATGAAAATGGGTGAAATAAAACTTCCAAAATGACAAACTATTCTGGACATGCATAGCTAGTGTGTGCCAGAGGAAGCAGCTTTACTAAGCTGAATCACGTGTCCACGTTATCGTTCCATCCTCTTATACGTTTGTTGCTCATGACCTTGCATCCATTACAGGTGCATTTGAAGGGGATTGTGAGCTGAGGCAGGAGCTGTGCTCTGTAATTCGATATGCTGAAATATTCCAACACAGCTCTGTAACATTAGGGCCACTCAGCAAGACATCAGGAGTAAAGACCTGCAGAAGTGCTGCTGGCACAAACAACGCTGCACTGCACAGCAGGCAATGCTGCGCAACACTGTAGGTATGAGAAATACAAAACACTCGACATGCACGCTGTATCTGCTGTATAGATATTTTTAACACATCTCCTGATCTGCAGGAAAATGAAAATGGTAGATAACGAGAAAGAAAGAAAGAAAGAAAGAAAGAAAGAAAGAAAGAAAGAAAATGAACAGCAGATAAGAGCAGACAGGATGTGTGCAACAACATTTGGTCAGGATCGCCTCATGCTGGAAATGTTATGCAAACAGAAGCTGTGTGTGCATCCAATTCTCACACAGCTCAAGTCAAGCTAGTTTTTTTTCTCGGCTGTGCAAGGATTGCATGTATGAGGTGTTAATTCATGAACAAACTCTCATATTCGTGCGATTAGGGAAAGATTTTTGGCAACCTGTCAAAGGCTCTGAGCCTGTCTCTGTGTCATTGTCATGTCCTGAGAGGTCTGTGGAGGTAAGACAAGAAGAGTGGGGAAAGACGAGGCCTCGCTTTAGTTAGGAAAGAATCAATAGGGTTTTTTTTTTTTTTTACAAGAGCATGCATTTTGAATACATTGGACTACATGACTGATCATACATATGTTTGACATTTTTATTCAGAAACTGCATCTACTTGGCAAGCAGGAAGCATATTAGTGAGCTAGTGTATGGACGCAACCTGCATCCACCAACTATCTCAACTCAACAGCACAACAATAAAAATGGAAGAGTTTCACCTTTAGAGAGGTGCAATTATTTTAACAAAACAAAACGTCATAATGCCAATGATTGTACCTTGCCAGCATGCACCAATAGTGAGCTGAGTTTCAATCTTGGAGGCGTGGAGAGGGTAATCCTCTGTGACCAGGAAGGGCTCGAAGGAAGCTCCATCAACAAACAGAGACACGGCGGGGAACTCGATGTTAAGCACATAGTGGTGCCATTCTTTATCACAGACCTGAGAGCAAACAGCAGATCAGAACATCATAAAAACACAAAATGTTTAAAAAATAGAATATCATTTTATACATAACGTAATACAGCACATAAAACTTTTCGTTTATTCTTGTTCCTTCTCGCTTTCCCACTGTTTTGTGCCAAATCAGAACATCCATCCATCCTCTACCGCTTACTCCTTTATCAGGGTCACGGGGAACCTGGAGTCTATCACAGGAGGCATCGGGCACAAGGCGGGGTACACCCTGGACAGAGTGCCAGTCCATCACAGGGCACAATCTCACACACACATTCATACACTACGGACACTTTAGACATGCCAATCAGCCTATCATGCATGTCTTTGGAATGGGGGAGGAAACCGGAGTACCCGGAGGAAACCCGCGACGCACGGGGAGAACATGCAAACACCGCACACACATGGCCCGGGCGGGACTCGAACCCCGGACCCTGGAGGTGCGAGGCAGACGTGCTAACCACTAAGCCACCGTGCGCCCTCCAAGTCAGAACATTTTGAACAAAATCTTGTCAAATGAAATACGTCAACGTCCTACGGACTGTTACAAGATTCTCTGATACTTTATATTTTTTCGATCCCTCTTAAGATTCTATCAACTGCTCTCTTTTCTAGGATTGGAATCATTCCTAGATAGAACATTCACTTCTGGAAAGGTTTCTGCGCAGATTTAATGTATGTAAATTCACAAGATCCTGTCTACCAATGATGTTCAAAACACTTCACAGCTCATTCATCTTAAAATACAGTCAGTAACCTAATACACATTTCACATCTGGCAATTCTCTTTACATTTTCTCTCACATTCCTACGTTCTCTAGTATCAGATGTATAAATCCGCTGCCGTTTAAATATTCTTGCCTCATCCTTGAAAACTGACAGGGCGTGTCGAACATACTCTAGATTTACATTCTGAACAAAGAATCCCGTTTATTATTAACCTGTAGGACTATATACACATGTACATATACAACACAAAGGCATGTAAGCAGAAGTGAACAGTTACCGGAAGCATTTTTGTTGACTTACTTGGTCGAGTTTCCAGTGGAACTCTGCTGGTTTGTAGTTCTCTGCCTCGCTCGGGTCCTGGCGCAGGAGCAGCACTAGACGGCAGTTGTGCACATACAGGGAGTAGTGGTGTCTGTTCATCTCTGTGGAAGACAGCAGAACACACGACATGCTCATGTCCATAGCAATTATATACACATTTGTGAGCACATATTTATAATCACACTTTTATCTTTAGCCAATCACGATATTAGCACCATCCTTATAACCAACTAACTCCTGTGTCATTTGGTACTGAATGAATAATTCTGGCTTATTTGTGAACTAATGCTTTGTGCCAATAGGATGGAATGGCATTCACCACTCCAGTCAAATGTCCCGTTTTCTCTTGGGTCAGGGTACAGCTGCTTCCAGTATACAAGGACACAAGCCCCGTGCCAGCTGATAACATTGTCTAACCTTTCTCAAACATGGGACAATTCTTTAATGATCACCTTGCAGTAGAACCCTTTAAACCTTTTGCTGCCAAACTGTAGGTTAGTGCTGTTAGTGACGTTGTGCGTCACATAATGAACTTGTGTAAATTACAGAGGTGAAACAGGCAGTGTAAGTCTCAAAACATTATCTAAGGACATACAAAACACATCAGTGATGAAGTATACACAGGACAAACACCAGTCTCATCAGAACTGTACATTACCCGTCTTATCAGAGTTGCAGAGGATGGTTTCTTTCTCCCGGCTACCGGGTCCGTGCCTCACCCACACTGAGACGGTGAAGGGTTCCTTCAGGCTTGTGCTCACCATACCTTCCGGAACCTTCACAGCCTGAGTGCCATTGAACTCAAAGACCTGATCGCTGTCGTGGCCGTTGTCAGTGGGCAGGCCTGCGGTCCAGTTGGTGGCGCTGCTGGGAGACGGCAGCAGCTCCACGGTGCCGGAACTGGCACCTGAAAACAGCCAGAACATAGAGATTAACCACTGTGCACAACATCTCACTGAAATCAACTACATACAACACCGTTTATTACAAAGGCAAGTTCTGCATTATAAACGCATAAGGGATGTGTTTCTAGACCTATAAAACTGTAGACCAACATATTGTCCCCCGAGAATAATATCATAATGCCTAAAGCGACTCCAAAGCTCTACTGTACGTTTTCAGAGTTTTCAATGCCTGGAATCAGTAAATCGGACCCTTTTTTTACGATCGTCTGTGAATCGAAAGGGTGGTGACTTAGTAGGGATGTGCATTGTTGACGCACAATATGCTAAAAATATATTTAATTTATTCATTTAGCAGACGCTTTTATCCAAAGCGACTTACAAATGAGACACACTCACACACCAATGGTAGCAGAGCTGCATGCAAGGTGCTAGCTTGCCATCGGGGGCAACTTAGGGTTCAGTGTCTTGCCCAAGGACACTTCGGCATGGGATCACCCGGGCCGGGATTCCAACCACCAACCCTACGATTAGTGGATTAGTGGACAACCCGCTCTACCGACTGAACCACAGCCGCCCTATATATATTATATAAATATATATTGTGCAAGCTAAGAAACGTAAACAACGCTGTGTTTATTAGTGCTACTGTGTAGAAAAAATTGTTTACCTACTACAATCCAACTGACTCGAATAGTTTCCCATACTTTAAAGGAGCTTTTCTGTGTTGTAACATGCGCCACAGTTTCCAAACATGTTTTACTGAAGTGATGCCAGTGTGTTCATAAAACTGTTGGATAACCACATTTGTTTTTATCCAACAGTATTCACACGGGCGGCTGTGGCTCAGTCGGTAGAGCGGATTGTCCACTGATCCACTAATCGTAGGGTTGGTGGTTGGAATCCCGGCCCGGGTGATCCCATGCCGAAGTGTCCTTGGGCAAGACACTGAACCCTAAGTTGCCCCCGATGGCAAGCTAGCACCTTGCATGCAGCTCTGCTACCATTGGTGTGTGAGTGTGTCTCATTTGTAAGTCGCTTTGGATAAAAGCGTCTGCTAAATGAATAAATGTTTTATTATGGAAATATATTTATTAGTTCTTGCAGCTCTATTTTAAACGAACAGAAAATAGTGTACAGATCTTTGTATTTTTGATTGTGGGCACGTTGAGTTGTTTCTAGAAATATAATCTCACATATATTACTGAATATCTCTACAGGTGTGTTTTAGATAGTCTCATGTTTCTAAAAATGGAATATGTTGGCAAATAATCTTTTGCACTGGGTTGCCTTAAACAGCATCTGTTGATAGGTAAAGGTCACACAGAGTTCATTTAAAAGTAGGCTGCTCTAAATTACACAATTTACTAGCAGAAGTCTATAGCTATAACCTGATTTCAACACAATGGCATATTATTTAATGCCTATTTGAATAAAGTCCGGTTTCAAAAAGTTCATATTGTCTTTGTGCTGTGAGTCAGTTAGATTGCATCCTTCAAGGTCTTGAAATCATTGACTGGAAAGATTCAGAGTTGACGGACACGCTGGCAGTGATGTGAAAGCATAAGTGCGTCTTAAATATACCACGTCTATTTATATTACAGCAGTCTAAACACAGAATAAATAAAACGGTGTGACTCACACAGCATTAACAAATCGCTGTGACTCACCACACAGACGGTGCAGGGATTTCTCAGAGTACGTGTCTCGGTCGCAGCCCTTGCCGATGTGGTTGGTCTCCAGCTCGATGCTGGCCTGGATGGAGGTGATCGGCTCCTCGCAGGTCTCCAGACGGACGCTAGGGAACAGCGCTAGACTTCCTGTGCCAGGCTCGTACTCAATTCTCTTATTAAAGCCTTAGGAATAAGACACATCCGAGATATGTTAAGTTCTTTGGAATATACTGTAAAGCCTTGCTTAATCATGATGGATTGATGAAGGTATTCATTATGAGTAGTGAGAATCCTATGTGACAGCGTGCCCTCTACAATACAGAGTGCAACCAATGTGTTATGCGGCTCCACACTAATTAAGCAGCCTGTCACTCTTAAAGCAGCACAAACACGAATTAATTCTTAGGAATTGCCAATCACTCAGTCTAGAGTACGCAGTTTAGAATAAGGCTCAGTATATTCTATGTATTAGACACGGAGGACTTTACAACCCTGCCAGCTTGGTTTGCAGGTTGGTTTGACGTTGATTTTGACGAGGACGTCCTCTGAGGCACGGTTCTTCCCACAGTCGAAAGCGGTCACTGTCAACTTATACGCACGCTCCTTACTGTAGTTCAGCTTTTCAGTGTTCTTGATGTTGCCTGTGTCAAGAAAAAAAAAGATATTTCGCGATGTGCCCTGAAAATCGTCTACGAGCCGTTGACATAAATGAATCCAGGTTCACCTTCAGCAAAAGAAATAAAGCATTTCAGCTCAAGGCAATTCTGTGCTCTAAAAATAAGCTGGCCAAGCACATGCTGCACCTCCCTCATCTTACCGTCCTTGTCAATGGTGAAGGGCACATCAGGGGTGACGATCTCATAGCTGCAAATCTGACTGAACTGGAAGGAACAGTCAGCGTCCACTGCATCCACCTTCAGGATGCTGTCGTACGCTTTGCCCTCGATGACCGTAGCCTTGTACGACTTCTCCTTGAACACGGGTGAGTACTCATTCATGTCGTTCACTTGGATATGAACGGTTGCCCTGGAGGAGAACAAAAAGTCAGTGCCAAATGGACTGCTGCCAGGAGGAAGCAGGGCCACCCATGGTGCAGGGTTTATTGATAGAGGATTGATAATTGATTGGGGTTGAGCAAGGAGGCAATGCTGAGTCACCAGTTTTATTATTGTACACAGTTAATCACCTGTCTAGTGCAAGTCTGAAAACAAAGACAGGCAGACAGAGATAAGCACTGAGGTAATCATTGTGTATGTCACACTTCAGTATGTGTGAACCTGTGGAAAACCTTCACGTGGTCAAATTTTGATAAAGAAATCATATATTTTTTTTTGCCGGGGCGCACATGGTTAGCATGTTCGTGCCTCACACCTCCAGGGTCCGGGGTTCGAGTCCCGCCGGGGACATGTGTGTGCATGTTCTCCGGTTTCCTCCCTCAGACATGCATGGTAGGCTGATTGGCGTGTCTAAAGTGTCCGTAACGTATGAGAGTGTATGACAGTGTATAGTGTATGTGATTGTGCCCTGCGATGGACTGGCACTCTGTCCAGGGTGTACCCGGCCTTGTGCCCGATGCATCCTGGGATAGGCTCCTGGTTCCCCGTGACCCCGATAAAGGAGTAAGTGGTAGAGGATGGATATTTTTGCCCGTTTTCATTCGACAGTGACATCCGACAATTTTTTTGCAGACCATCTGACATAATATTAAAATGTGAACTGATGTGATATTTACTAAACGTCACATCACATCACATCAGTTACTTACTTGTGAGATTTCTTCATGTTGGCTCCGTCGGGTCCCTCTCCACAGTCATAGGCCTGGATGGTGAATGTGTGCTCCTTCTGGAGCTCACAGTCCAGCTTGTCCTTGGGACGGATCACTCCTTCGCCAGTGGACTTGTCCAACATCACCGCCTCAAAGGGAACATTCTGGCCGTGAATACGGAAGCCGCAAATCTCCCCTGGACACGGTGAGAAAAGGGCAAAACACAATGGCTCAGTCTAGACCTCCACTGAGACGAACACCGACTGTTGTACACGATATGAAAAAATAAACCCATGGCGAAAACAAACAGCACACCACGATAAAATAAGAACAGCCAAAGTTGTTTTGGCAGCCAAAGGGGTTGGTACTTTGGGGTCTGTGGAGGAAGCCAGAAGCGCTGTAGAATGGGTGAGTATTTAGCAGGGAGAGGGAGGGTTGGGGGAGTTAAAAGGGTGAGGCTGAGTGTCTCGTCCAAGCCACTTGGTCACATTGCATCCAGTCATGCAGAAAGAAACCCAGAATGTCGACAGGCATTCCACAGGAACACTTGTTATAAAAGAAAAAAGGACAGAAAGAAAATCAAACAAAACAGTGAATCGTCATGTATTGGCCATTTTATCCCCACTGCATTCATATGTATAACAATAACCCCGCTTGCTGGTTTTAGTAAGAATAAACAGAAAAGAAAAGAAAGTTAAACAGTTATAATAACAGTTGATATCCTGATGACGAGGCAGAACATAAAAAAGGTCCAGCTCCGTTTCAGAAATACAAGTTCAAGACCTTAAAACCAAAAAAAAAAAAAACCCAGATATCAACAAAAACCCTCTCTTATCGATAACTCAATAAAGTGCTTTAATAATCATTAATAATGTGAAAGAAGTCTTCCTGTGCAATGTTGTCTCTCTCACAGCTTTAAAACAAAACGTACAATATGATAAAAGTGAAAAGAAGTGGTGAAACTAAAACCACTGGATGAGAGCAGGGTTTAGAAATATTGACTTGCACGACATCCACATCAAACAGCAGCCACTGACGTTTTCAGTAAATTTGGGAGTAATGTGTATATGCATTACACTATTTGTTTAAAATGCATACTTCTTTTAAAACGTGTACATTTAGGGCTGGGTATCGAAGGAAAGTTTTTCCAATTCCAATACCGATTCCATACTTTAAATTGATAACTGATCCCCAAATGAGACTTTTTATTGACAGTTCCTCCCTCCTCTCAACTGACATGCATGGCTTTTCTGCCATTTTCCCCATGGATGACCGGATTCGCTCGAGAAGAATCGGCCCTAGACCTGTCAGAGTTTCAAGTCGAAACGTTGCAGTAAATATTTTTTTATTACTCCTTAATCATTTCAGATTTTTTCTTTAGTTATTTGAATGCACAGTCTAAGGAGGAGTAGGCCAGGTTTTCATCTCCTTGTAAGTTAATATACTGTATATAAAGTTATATACTGTATACTTTGGAGGCCTCATTCAAGAAACCCATAGAGATTAAAGTACTATGTATACATATGGATCATTATGGCGGTGAATGATGGTGAACGATAGCTAATAGATGCCAATTTAGGTGCAAACTGCTGAATCCCAACGTTTCCAACGTTTCCTAGCTTCCTAACAGAAGCTAACTTTCTCTTGTAAAAGTCAGTAAACTGTTGACTTGCTGAGATTTCCTCACTGAAACCTCTTTGGCAGGTGGGTACTCAGTGGGTATTCAGTATCCAGCCCCAAGTACATCACACAAAATACCGTTTTACTTCAGAAATAAGTCGAACAGTACACAAATGATATGGTTTCCAGAAATGAATCAGACAGGTTCTGTCGAATTATAGTGTATATGCATGTACATATTTGTGTGTTGAATGGGAACACCATCATGAGCTGAAGTACAGCTGGCATCTGTAAACTACAGTGGATGTCTCATGCATTGATATTTCTACATTCACTTAACCCCAGGGAAACGTTTCATCCAGTTATTATATTTATTTTACCAAATCATTTGAGGGTGAGGAAAAAAAAAAAAAAGTAAACCAAACCACTAAAGAGAAGTGGCATTATAGAGCATGGCAGGAGTTTCTGTGTAGTGCAGATGCCTTTTGCGTTAGTGGGTTAATAAAACTATAGAAAACGAAAACAAATTAAATACAAGGCAGTAGAAAGAGCCTCTCATCACCTTCTTTGGTGAAGGTCACTTCAAAACTTTCTACAGGAAGGAAGAGAAGATAAAGCTGAGTCAGTCAGAGAAAGGAAGAGATTCAGAGAAGATTTGACCAAGACAGAAGGGCAAGAACGACAGAGAGCATCACATTTCTACAAACGCAGGACTTTTATTTTATTTTATTGACGGCGAGCTTTTAGTTCTTGCAAGACGCAGATTAAAAGTTCTTTCATGCCCTGATTATATATATATACTGTATATACAGTGGTGTGAAAAAGTGTTTGCCCCCTTCCTCATTTCCTGTTCCTTTGCATGTTTGTCACACTTAAGTGTTTCGGAACATCAAACCAATTTAAACAATAGTCAAGGACAACACAAGTAAACACAAAATGCAATTTGTAAATGAAGGTGTTTATTATTAAAGGTGAAAAAAAATCCAAACCATCATGGCCCTGTGTGAAAAAGTGATTGCCCCCCTAAACCTAATAACTGGTTGGGCCACCCTTAGCAGCAACAACTGCAACCAAGCGTTTGCGATAACGTGCAATGAGGCTTTTACAGCGTCCTGGAGGAATTTTGGCCCACTCATTTTTGCAGA
>JAFFST010055398.1:82273-103068 GCA_022414735.1 Noturus placidus
ACAAACATGCAAAGGAACAGGAAATGAGGAAGGGGGCAAACACTTTTTCACACCACTGTATATGTGTGTGAAAGGAAATAAAAGGATTTAAAAGACCAGGCAACAGCGTAAATTAAATATATAACTAAGTAATATTGCAAGAGTGCGATTACATTGAATATCAGCATGAGTCGGCCGCAGGTAATCACAGCTGTGCTGATATTCAGTACAACAGCAGAACTGTGCGAGTGTGATACTGCTTATGTACAAATATTTGATAGATAATTGACACAAATAATCACATTTCTGCGCTCCATGAACAGAAACAGATCCTGAAGAAGGCGTTCAATTGGTGTTGAATTGGTAGGTTCACTGAAAGCCATTGGCTGCTATTTGTAATTACATTTATTCATTTAGCAGACGCTTTTATCCAAAGCGACTTACAAATGAGACACACTCACACACCAATGGTAGCAGAGCTGCATGCAAGGTGCTAGCTTGCCATCGGGGGCAACTTAGGGTTCAGTGTCTTGCCCAAGGACACTTCGGCATGGGATCACCCGGGCCGGGATTCGAACCACCAACCCTACGATTAATGGATTAGTGGACAACCCGCTCTACCGACTGAGCCACAGCCGCCCTGTGGCCTTCATATTTTCAATCAGAACTTATATTCATGAAAAGTATCGTTTGCCATGTCCGCTGATGATGTTGCTAACTGTAGTCACAACAGTTCTGGTCCACTAATTTGATTGGACGAGTGGCATTCCAAGAGGCTTATATTCACCCTAACTGCGCTGGGACGTTTCGCTGTTTCCATCACTTCTATTATCAGTGTTCGTCATATAAAGTTCTAATTCCAGCAACAGTCCCGCTGAAACGGTATAAATGACTAACATGTACTAACTCAATCAGAAATGCAGAGATGACATTTGTTCTGCCGGTCCTTTGCACCATCGTTTAAGTGTGTTCTGCTTGCATGCCTGCTGATATCCATGTTTGCCCCAGCACTGCTTCAGACTGGTAAAGATGCCCACACAGTTTTCACCACATCAATTCAAGATGAATTTTCTATCCAAAGCTGCAGCTCTAATCATCCGCTGTAGTCTGCTGTACAGCAAAGACCACTCTCTGCAGTCCTCCATTTCTCAACAGATTAAAGCATTAGAAGCTTTTCTCCTTGGCTCGCTCTCAGCCTTCAGGTAAAAGACGGATGTGATTTAAAAATAAATAAATAAATAAATAAATAAAAATGTAGGCTGCCTGTACCAAAGGCCATCTTGTTATGGACTTACATGCTTTATTTCACTTTCAGCTCTGGGATGACAGAGAGAAAAACTCGATGCCCTTAAAGTTAATAAGAACTTGCTGTCGATGAGTCACAGGCTATATTGGAAACTGAAAGAGCCGTGGCTCTGAAATAGTTCCGTATAGCACCACTGTCAGTATGCCTAAAAAGCCTAGACTGGACTCGTGTGTGCAGTGCAAATGAATACTTGAAGCTTGTTGATTCAACCCCAGCTCAGGAGTCATCATTGTGACATATAGCTGGCTAGTTTGTATATACAGACAAATTAAAGAAAAATATATCTGGGCAAAGGGGCATTTTTCCGACATGGTTTGGTCTCACTTGGACCCTTAGAGCAGGGGTGTCCAATCTTATCCGGAAAGGGCCGGTGTAGGTGCAGGTTGTCATTCCAACCAAGCAGGAGCCACACCTCAGTGTATTGAAAGCCATGATCAACTGATTACACAGGTGGAATCAGGTGTGGCTCCTGATTGGTTGGAATGAAAACCAGCACCCACAACGGCCCTTTGCGGATAAGATTGGACACCCCTTCCTTATAGGGAAGGTCATGACAAATCAATGCGAAACGGAATATTCTGACCAATCACCTTTATCCTGTGGTGAAATGGTTGTATTGTGATTGGAGTGGTCTCTTCCAGGATGACTCCACCCAAATTCTCAGAGCATTAGGGCTCACTGAATGGTTTGATGAGAATATAACCATAGCCCAACTCAACCCAACTGAACACCTATGCAAGATTTTGGAGTGATCTGTTCGACAGTGCTCTCCAGCACCAACATTAAAACACCAACGTGATGGAACATCTTTTGAAAGAACAGTGACAATCTTTCCAATACAGATTAAACCCAGTGCTTAACTGGAGAGTTTATAGACTGAATTCAATTGGTGTTGAATTGGTAGGTTCACTGAAAGCCATTGGCTGCTATTTGTAATTACATTTATTCATTTAGCGGACGCTTTTATCCAAAGCGACTTACAAATGAGACACACTCACACACCAATGGGAGCAGAGCTGCATGCAAGGTGCTAGCTTGCCATCGGGGGCAACTTAGGGTTTGGTGTCTTGCCCAAGGACACTTCGGCATGGGATCACCCGGGCCGGGATTCGAACCACCAACCCTACGATTAGTGGATTAGTGGACAACCCGCTCTACCGACTGAGCCACAGCCATCAGCTAGTGATACCTCAATAAAACTTCGTGACTTTTCCTTCCTTTCTTTAGATTACAGTTTATATGGACTGTCCATCTGTAAAAACAAAAACCATCAAGACTTACAGCATGACACTACACTCAAGAGAATGTACACTTTCGATGAGCAATTCATGTGGCACTGTACTTACAGAAGACTAGACTGTTAGAAGCCTGAGATAACTCCGAGGCCTGGCAATAGGGCTTGGCGAGAAAACAGAGCATTCTGTGCTTAAAGGGCTTTGAAATGAGGCCAAAGTAAATCTCCCAGTGATTATGAGAGGCGTACGCTAAAAGCTAGCACCGTACGTCCTCTTTCACTGTGCCTCACAAATACACAAGGCGAGACACCTCAGAAGCAAACGTTATTGGCCGTTAAGATAGAAAAGCTACCGGACGATTACAAAAACGTAACTAAATATCATGTATTTGTCTCATATGAAAACATACGGCAATGATTAGCCATCACAGAACACAGCAAAGATTAGTCCTGCAAAGCAGCAGCCTTTATTGTTCTGAGAACGATAACCTGTTTAACCTGTGAGCAAAAAGCTATTGAACGCATTTGCAAAACGAATAAGAGGCACATTACAGCTGCTCTTGGTGATTAGGATTTTAAATTGCAGGTCTGATGCAATAAAACAAAAATGAAGAAGATATTTCACCTTGGAGGCATTTTACAAGGTTGCACAGACTCACAGAGAAAGCTCTCCAGTAACGGTCTAAGCACATGATCAAACCCATATACATTTATCCAAAGGTAAACAAAGTGCTCCAAGTGATCTCCTCAAACATTCTGCTTTCATTTTAATCCAGACCCCCCCCCGCGCGCGACTGACTGAAACCCACTAGATTATCAGATCACACAAATTCTGTAGTTGTCCAGTGTCCTCTGTTTTAATGTTCAGCCTTGATCTCCTATACACGGGGAGGATGTATATATGTCTAGAACATACTCACTGCTTTTAGACATTTATGCAACACTATGAACCCTGAAGTTTATGAAGATCAGAGATGTTATGACTAGACAGAGACATGATAACGAGGCGAGAAGTCATCTGTTACCTGCGTAACGCAATGGGGCGTCTTTATCCAGTGCTATCAGCGGAGGGTCCAGCAGAACTTTGTCATCATTTTCCGTCACGATGCCGTGATACGTCGTCTCAATCCAGGGCTTATGTTTGTTGACTGTAAAGAAGAAAAAAAAGAAAGAGTAGTAAGAGAGAGCCAGAAGTAGAGGGAGATTTACTGATGATTGAACTTACTGTTATGTATGGATTTTATTGAATGTGGAAGCATTCAACAGAGCAATTTAAACTTGTGAAAACAACATCTTTAATTAAGCAAGTCAGATGATGAAATACTTGCATAATTATACTTTTATTTGCCACACAGCTAGGGAACATCTAAAAGTAATATCAAGAGATATACATTTGTATAAATAAATAAATAAATAAATAAATAAATAAACATAAACCATGCTAAGTAATTACTCCCCACTCCTACTTTCCAAACAAAATCTTTTTTAAACAAACAATCAATAAATTAAGATAAATATATCTTATTTTCATTAAATGTATCTTATAAATAAACATATAAATGTATCTGCCCTGTGATGGACTGGCACTCTGTCCAGGGTGTAACCCCGCCTTGTGCCCGATGCCTCCTTGGATAAGCTCCAGGTTCCCCGTGACCCTGATAAAGGAGGAAGCGGTAGAGGATGGATATGATATAAATGTATGTTATTTTCATTAACCTAGTTCTCACTGATCAAGGCTGGTTTACAATTTTGCCACCTCGCTCTCATTTTTTCAAAGCCTGCATCTGAATATACAAGAAACCCTCATTTTAAGTTAAGTTTCTTCAGTCAGGACTTAAAATGGAATCTAAAATCGACATTAAGTCTATGGTCAGATTACACCAATTGGTGGAAACACCTGGCCTAAACAGAGAAGAAGAAGAAGAAGAAGAAGAAGAAGAAGAAGCTGTATACAGAGCTAAAATATTTTCATTTGTTGTTTTGTTAACACTACGTCTTGTTAAGTCACTAAGTCTCAATTTCAGAAGGTTTTCTACTAGCAAAATGTCTGATATATCTATCTATCGATCGATATATATATATATATATATATTTATATCTCCATATCTATATATCTCTATCTCTCTCTCTATCTCCATATATATATCTATATCTATCTATCTATCTATCTATCTATCTATATATATATATATATATAATATCTCTATATCTCTATATATCTATATAATAAATAAAATACAGCCTATATTGTGTCTATTCTTTTCTTACATGCGATTACTTGTACTTTCATGTGGATCACTAGATTATTAACTCAAAAGCTACTGTTCCTTATTTGTAGGATAAGTAAAAGTAAGTAAAATCTGAATATTATTTTAGGTAATATTAGCCTATTTTTCAAGCTATTAAAAAAAGTTATGCCTGTCGATGTTTTCTATCCGTTTTCCTTTCTAAAATGAGTGATCTATCCAGGATTAGCACTGAGTGATTGTTATTTAATTCCCAGCCCTAGTCTCATTTCCCAACATCAAAAGTGCACTGGTAACCATGTCTTTGAGAAGTAGCCCAGAAAATAGTTTTAAAAAAAGTATTCATAGGAGCAAGAGCAGATTAAGTAGGTCTTGTGCAAATGAGGCAAGAAAAGCTAAGGCTGCTAGCCGCAGTTTTCACACTAACTGTTCAGAACTTGTAACAATTTACAAGTTGAGTGGTGCAAATTCATGTGCTGTTGCGATCTTTACAAAAAGTGTGTTGGATATAGAGATATATAACATGGAGCACAACTCATTAGTGTTGCCAGAGGACTGCGTGATCTGCTGGAGCAGAAAGCCAGACAGGTCTGCGTTTCGGCTGTACTTGTTGCCGAAAGTGCTGTCACAACAACATCAGGACACACAGAGTGCTGAGGGGGAGGTGACTGGCACGCTGCTCGCTTCCACAGCTAATGCGCATTCATGGCAGAATGTGAATGCTTCAGCAACTCCTGAGAAAAATGCAAAGCCTTCACAGTGCTGAGCCAATTGCACACAGGCAATACTGACAGCAGGACAGTGGCAGGAAACAGGAGGATGCTGGGAAACAAAAGGAGCTAGGCACACAACTGGCCGGTACATGTTAAATACAACTCAATCACGACATACTGCCAAAGCTAAAGGATGTAATCCTTGACGGCAATTCTTTTCTGAAAATAAATTCTTCAACCATTCGCTGGGATGTTCCATGGAAGTCCGACCATGACAGAATAACTGATTTTTAACAACAAATCTACAGCTTCATCTTTTTATATGTTATTATGTCAGCGCTATTTTTATCATCCTAAACGCTTCATGATTATGTACAGAAATGTTTGTTCCATCATTTGGATTTCGTACTGGGCTATCTTCCCCGTCAAATCATTAAATGGTAAGTGGCGCACTTATATAGTGCTTTCGTCCAAAGCAACGCTTTACACTGGGTCTCATTCACCCCTTTTCACATACACCAATGGGAGCAGCGCTGCCACGCAGGGCGCTAACTTGCCATCAGGAGCAACTTGGGGTTCAGTGTCTTGCCCAAGGACACTTCGGCATGTGGAGTCATGTGGGCCGGGAATCGAACCGCCAACCCTACGATTAGTGGACAACCCGCTCTACCACCTGATCCACAGCCCCCCAACATAAGAAATCATTAAGACCTTGTTTGATGTTGCACAGCTTCATCTGAACCCCCGTAACAGTGTAAAGTGTGTCATGAATAACAAGACCATGTAAATTTCAAGCCTAAAAAAAAGACAACAAAGCAAAAGCTCCTAAACTAATCAAGGTCAAATCTATTCAACACATCCTTATGATATACAGCTGTATGTACCGTATTTTCCGCACTATAAGGCGCACCTAAAAGCCTTAAATTTCCTCAAAAATCGGCCGTGCGCCTAATAATCCGATGCGCCTTATGTGTGGACTGAGTACCAAAATCTGTAAAAATATTGTGCGACTTTGGTTGGCGTAACAACCGTATGCGCCTTATATCACGGTGCGCCTTATGTATTGATCAAGTACAGAAATAGACCCCGTAATTGAGACTGCGCCTTATAGTGTGGAAAATATGGTATGTAAGCTACGTAAGGAATGGTGCAGTGCTATCACCGACATGCATGAGCAGATCCCAGTGATTTATGAGCCAAGCTTGTCCTTTGAGCATTATAGGCAAAGCTGAGGGCACACGGTCAAGGTTGCAGTGTTATCTGTGACATTAACGAGAGGAAATAATATACAATAATAATAATACAAAAAATAATCGTCAGCCCAGTTCAGTGCATATAGCTTCAACCACAATACACCTAAGAGTATAAAATACATAGGAATAAAATGTATATATAAAACACTGTCACGTGCTACTGCTCTTCTCTGTAAAGTTCCATAGTAAGTGCAATTAAGTACAATTCCAACAGAGTTTTGACGGCAGGGATTAAGAGCTTGTTTGTCAGTTGTGATCAGTCAAATAAATCGTCTTAACTGCAAAGCTCACACACCGAGGAGTGCAGCAAGCGGTTGGCATTGGAAAGACAGTCCGACCCCCCAGACTACCCCCAGATAATCTCTTTTAGAGTGCCAGCCTTATAAAATCTTCAGAGCTGATAACACACTTAAAACTACATAACAACCTCCTACTAGACTAGGACACAATGTTATGTCTTCAAACATTATTCCTTTCATCAAATTCTCTATAAGAAAAATACCTATATAAATAAGAATATACGTTCTTGAATAGGAACACTTGTACACCTGCTCATTTATGCAGTTATTCAATCAGCCAATCATGTGGCAGCATCACAATGCGTAAAATCATGCAGTTAGAGCTAGAGACCTACAGTTAATGTTCACATCAGAATGGGGGAAAAGTGTGATCTCTGTGACTTTAACCGTGGCATGGTTATCTATAGTATCTCAAGTAAGTACACTTTACAACTGTGGTTTGATAAAGACACAATGGGGTTTTCATCAAGTTCTGATTAATCACCGGGAACAAAAAAGACTTGGTAATTTTGTCTGTATATGACCAGTGAATATTAAAATACACACCTCTACATATCTGATATCAGCAAGCAAATACTGTGTCGGTGACACAGTCCCGAATCATTACCTCAAGGTGTGCAGCAGCCAGTGACGCAGAGGCTGGTTAAATACATGACAACAGAGATCTTTATGACTGGACTGTGAAATAAAACTGAAAAGTCCTTTAGCGTTATTAAATTGGAAACTATATGAACTTTTACTGTATTCAGGTTTCCTGTATTCAGATTCAGACCTGAATTTTTACCTTGTACCGTATTTTCCGCACTATAAGGCGCACCTAAAAGCCTTAAATGTTCTTAAAAATCGGCCGTGCGCCTAATAATCCGGTGCGCCTTATGTGTGGACTGAGTTCCAAAATCTGTAAAAAATGTTGTACGACTTTGGTTGGCGTAACAACCGTATGCGCCTTATAACACGTCAAGTACAGAAATAGACCCCGTAATTGAGATCGCGCCTTATAATCCGGTGCGCCTTATAGTGCGGAAAATACGGTAGTTTCAGTCTAAATCATCAATGACATTTTAAGTTCAAGTACAGCTATTTCCGAGTTGGACTTGATAAGGTGGCACACGGCCAATAGTAATAACACCACTGAACCAGTGAATCATATATCAGTCTCAACAATCTGCCACTCAGTCCACGATCAGGGCAGCTAACCACAATTTACCCCAGAGATCAGTGCAAATGAGCTACTTTAAGTTGCTCTGTGAAACACAGCTAGCTAAATAATAAAAAAAAGCTAAGAGGTAGGCATGAATAAGTGGGTGACTGAAGGTGCTTTGACGTTATGGAAAATATTTGAAGATCGCTGCTGTTGTTTTCCATATAGCAATGTGGTATGGCACCCTGCCAGCGTCACCCACTCGCTCAAACTACACAGAGAAACCTCTGAGCATATGCCATTACCATCACCATAAAGCCCACTGACCTACAGCCACATGAGACAAGCCCCCACAGCAGCATAAACACGCTGAGCACTCGACAACTTAAACAGACCACAATAGAAGGCATGATGAAATGCTCAAATGGCATTCTTCTCTGCTCACTTGACGAGTAGACCACATGAACATCTGACTAATGAAATTTGAGCTATAAGGCTGTATACTGTAAATAATGGAGCATTAAAAAAAACACAGCTGTTTGGGTACTGAAACCCGTTATTAAACTGGCCCCAGTGCTAAACTATGAAAGACTGTAGTATCGATAAGCTCTGACGTTATTTGTTCTGCTTTTGGTACTTAAGAAAATACATTTCCTATTTATTATTGCTAAATAAACTTTATCTTGCACATTTTATCTCACTGACCATTTCTAATTTGCGATAATATTAAGACTATCCATCCATCCATCCATGTTCAACCACTTACTCCTTTACAGGGTCACGGGGGAACCTGGAACCTATCCCAGGGAGCATCGGGCACAAGGCGGGGTACACCCTGGACAGGGTGCCAGTCCATCGCAGGGCACAATCACATACACATTCATACACTACGAACACTTTAGACACACCAATCAGCCTAACATGCATGTGTTTGGACTGGGGGAGGAAACCGGAGTACCCGGAGGAAACCCCCGACACACGGGGAGAACATGCAAACTCCACACACACACATGGCCCTGGCGGGACTCAAACCCCGGACCCTGGAGGTGTGAGGCGGACGTGCTAACCACTAAGCCACCGTGTAAATATTAAGACTATTGTCTTAATAATTGTCATTATTCGCAATGCAGAAGTGAGATCTCAGGTCTGTCACATGCAACAAAATTTGCAAACCCGCACAACACAAAAGCTCATGCTAAATACATAGAGTGACGAGGGCGGAGTGAACCAAACGTCCAAAAGCGTGGTAACACTTCACTAGAGTTGATGCAGACAACGCTCATTGCCACAAGTGCAACAAGATTTTTGCTTGAAAGGGCAGAAACACAAGCGTTTTTCAAAAGTGTATTATGTGCAGACAGAGAAATGTGGAGTTGGACTGCCTAGTTTAGCTCGTCTCTGGCTGCCTCATTTAAGTCAGACAGCCTTCCCAAATAACAATGACATATTATCCTAGCATAATCGAGGTCTTTCGCGGCCTCGAAACGATGTTCATCTCCGACATTGATCCAACCTTAAAGGCAACGTTGAATCAACGTTGTTCATGCCATTTAAAATACATGTAAAGATTGCCCCAAGTGGTTTGCTTACCTTACGTTGAAATGATGTCATTCGGGTGAAACGAAATTACAATGTATTTTCTACTTGTTTTTAAAAATCCCAAATAAAGAAATAAATCAGTAGGCTTTAGGTGATTCAATGCACATCACTTTCAGTTGGCCTACATATAAATCTTTAGTGTTTTTCTCTGCCGTATATAAAATGCCTTCACACTGATGCGTTTACATAGTAATAAACTATGCTCATGTAGAAATTATAGTGTAGCGCTTACCCAGAAATGAATTTGTAATGATGAAATACACACACCTTTATATTCCAAACCTGTAGAACGTTTAAGTCCACACAACGTGAACTAAATCATGTGAACATGGGTTTACATTGGATCGTGAACATTAGTTACAGCTGATTGTTTAGCTGCATTTTGCAATTTTTTAAAAATGTATTTATTTTTTTAAAGCTACAGCTACCATGAACACACTACAATACTGGTAATACCCCTGGTTCATTCAAGTCAAAGACAAGCCCAAAGCCCCTTCACGCTGGAAGCTAGTGGGAAGACGCCTGAGGAGAGGGTGAATGCGTGCCATTTAGCCTCAAGTATGTTCATAGTGAAAGGCCTACATCACTCTGCAACAGTGGAGTCCAACTGTTTTAGGTAACAGTCTGTCAGTATACACTGTATATACTTGTATTGAGCGTTGTATATTAGTCCCAGGGGGCGCACGGTGGCTTAGTGGTTAGCACGTCTGCCTCACATCTCCAGGGTCCGGGGTTCGAGTCCCGCCAGTGCCATGTGTGGGCGGAGTTTCTCCCCGTGTGTCGGGGGTTCCCTCCGGGTACTCCGGCTTCCTCCTCCAGTCCAAAGACATGCATGGTAGGCTGATTGGCGTGTCTAAAGTGTGTGTGTGTGTGTATGTGATTGTGCCCTGCGATGGACTGGCACTCTGTCCAGGGTGTACCCCGTCTTGTGCCTGATGCCTCCTGGGATAGACTCCAGGTTCCCCTGTGACCCTGAAAAGGAGTAAGCAGTTGAAGATGGATGGATGGATGTATATTAGGCCCATCACTCCACAATACAATAAACACCACCACAACAATTTAATAATGATAATATAACAAATCTTTATTTTTATTTTATCTTTATTTTTTTTTTTTTACTGTAAGGATATGTATAAGATATATATACCCCAAATATACCGCTCCTTCCAGAAGTTATCTCAGTGGCACATTAATTCCTTCCTGGTATGGTGTTGAAAACGCCAATGTGATCAGTGGGATGAAGGACGTGCCAACGCAAAGTACCGATAAGAATACCGTTAAAGTATAAGCAGTAACGGTAAGAGAATTAACACCGTTATAACCTTAACGATACCCATCCCTATGTCCCGCTATGCACGCTGAAGAAAGAAGAATTACAGCCAATCGTTCGTTTGGCTCTGATTACTTACGCATCATAGAAGAGCTGAAGCTTGATTAGGCAGTTGAGCTTTACAATCTAATTGCGCTTGTCTGCTAATGTCAAGATAAAAACATTAATCTGCTCAACACACAGATGGTTTTATTCAGTATAACAAACTGACTATTTCATGTGAGCTTCCATTTACGTTTTCTTAGCCGAGTAATCCCTCAGACTCTATGAAGCACTATAGTACAACTGTACGGATCACCAAAATAGATCAATGTTATATAAAGAGACAGTGTAATGCATAAAATACTATATTGACCCGATATTGTTTGGTCATTTATACCACTAACCAACCTTCATGCATCATTAATGTACATGTTTATTATTTTACATGTTTAACCTATTATCAAAAATAATATCACTGTACGTTATGACACTTTCGTTATATACTGTACAGTATGTGTGTGTCTAGTCCTTCTTGTTAGGAATTTGTATGCCCTTAAAATATACATCGAGCATGAAGGAAGCTATTGAAGGAAAACTATTTCAGACTTGACCTTGTTTGGATAGATGGACAGATGGCCAGCCCGAAAACATAATGCCTTCCCTACTCAGTGGTGGAGAATAATAAGAAAGGGGAAAACCTGTACAGAACTCGTTTGAAATGCAGTGACATTTGACAATACAATTTTCTAAATATTGTGGAAATTGTGCTTTTATTCATTCATTTATTCATTCATTTAGCAGACGAGTTACATTACAAATGAGACACACTCACACACCAATGGGAGCAGAGCTGCATGCAAGGTGCTAGCTTGCCATCGGGGGCAACTTAGGGTTCAGTGTCTTGCCCAAGGACACTTCGGCATGGGATCACCCGGGCCGGGATTCGAACCACCAACCCTACGATTAGTGGATTAGTGGACAACCCGCTCTACCGACTGAGACACAGCCGCTTTCATCCACTTCATCAACTAGGTTTAAAAGCTAAAAAAAGGCATTCAGTAATAGGAAAATATACTTTGTCAGTGTGACACTAAAATAACAGTGTTTCACTTACAAAGGCCTAAATGTTTCCTTCTGATAACAGGCATAATAATTTCCTTTTCAAAACATCATGATCGGCCCCCTGTGATCTCTGAGAATGCCTAGTTTCATTTCCGTGCATGTGAAATCACACCACTTATTCCTCTTCGAACCTTTGTGGAGGCCTGCAGACTGAAATTAACAGTTAATGATGGAGTACGGAGACATGCATGGCTGGGAGCAGTCTACGACTGTGTGGCAGAAATTGAGCATTGACTGAACCTTTGGTGTATCCAGGGCAACGCAGTGTGCGTGCGCGAGTGTGCGTCGGCGTGTGGGTGTGTGCGTGTTTGATAGCAGAAGTAAATAAACCTTGACAACCAGAGGGAAGTGGAGGCATCTAGAACGAGCCCGCGCTCCAGCCACCCGCTGACTGCTAGCCTCAGCGTTCTGGGTTTCAGAGAAGTGCTAGCAGTGAGAGAACTGTCCAACACACATTCTCTTCTGCGCGTTATCCGTTGCAGATACACACTCGGCCCACTGCATTCTGTCAGACTGGGGCGCCTACTGTTAGCAAATACTGCAGTGTTATACAATCAATGAGGAGCTTTAATTCAAGGCTTATAGCAGGCCAAGACTGTGAGAGAAAGCGAGAGAGGCAGTGTTAGGGTGTTAGGGATGGGTGGGGTCCAGTTTATGGAACAGAGGGCTATCCATGGTATGTGAATTTGTTTCGTCACCTTGTCAGCCCAAAGACATTTAATCCTATAATAGGATGCTCCTGTTTCATTCACTGACAAGGTCATGAACTAGCACAATTTGGCTACATTGTATCACATATGCTATACAAAGAACCTAAGGCATGACGATCCAACACTGCTGTACAAACAAATCCCAGCACATTAATCAAAAGTGTACAGGTTCGGCTGGGCCAGAAATAATTTTTCAATCCCATGTGACTGTCTTTACAATTCGTTCCATTAAAAAGCAGGTTGATTTGGAACATGTTTGTCTCGCAGTTCCTGTACTTCCCGTGCTTTAAGGGTCCCCCCTCCCCAGTCCAAAGACATAGATAGGCTGACTGGCATTTCCAGATTATTCGTAGTGTGTGAATGGGTGTGTGATTGTGCCTTGCGATGATGGGTTGGCCCCCCTGTCCAGGGTGTCCCTTGTTGCCTGGGATAGTCTCCAGGCTCCCAGCGACCCTGTGTAGGATAAGCGGTACACAAAATGGATGGGTTCAGTATGTATCGTAACTGTTTTATTACTGAAAGTAGAGTCAGCAATTTGTGGCCAGACAAGAATGCTGGTGCAGTGACCAGCACTGCAGCCTCACAGCTCAAAAGGTCACCAGTTCAATACTGAGCTCAGGTTATTGTCCGTGTGGACTTCAATGCTGCGTTTAACTTACCTCGGAAGTTGGAGGATTATTTTCCTCTTCAAAACAGCGATCTGTATAGTCAATGTTACAGATTTAATAAGCGAGTCTGAATGTCTAAAGCACATATTTGTATATACACAACATAACTCATTTAAAAGGTAAGAAGAGCTACTTGGTTTACTGATGACGTCCGTTGCTGTACTCGGAGTTGAGGAAACCATTCCAACACAATTCGGACTTGGGGGCATTTCTTCCTGGTTGGAGGTCAAGGATTAAGGACAAGTTACAACCTCTAGTCAAATACAGTAGAACATGCATCCTCCCATCTCTCAAAAACATGCCAGTATGTGTGAATGAGGGATTGTACATGTGCACGTTGCCCTGCGATGGACTCTAGTGCAGTTCCACCTCGCGCCCAGGCTCCGGATCCAGGAAAAAAGCGGTTGGTGAATAAATGTAAACCATTATTTTTGGATAACAGTATGTTTTCTGTAATTAGGAACAAATAAGTCACACTCAATAGGAAACGGACACAATTACTGCAACCCAAGAGACATTTGAACTATTGCAAACAAATACAGCAATTTAGCCTGCACCTTAGCTGAACCAGACCACAACCGGTAGCCACACAGAGTATCCGCCTTTCAATCTAACGGTCTTTGTTTGTGTGTGTGTGTGTGTGTGTGTGTGTCTACGTGTTGTGTTAACAATGATGTTGACTAATGAAGTAGGAGACAGAGGTTATAAAGTCAGGCCACTGGTCTCTCTTCATGAAAAGAATCACAGCATTACAGACACAATGGATACTAATGAAATGAAAATACACAGCAGTGATGCTTTTTTTTTGTTTGTTTAAATCTTCTAAAGAGGTTTGGGAAGTGAGCACAAATATTACTGTTTGAATACTAATCGGATTTGACATATTCATAGATTTTTCGAAGCCTATTGTTGAAATGTGTTCCAAACTTTTCGGCTAAATATATACTGACTGATGTATAAAAAGGAATCTGAACAAATGCATATAAAATTTACAGCACACTTTAGTTGCAATTCACCAATTAAATACAAAAAAAAAAAAAATGAACAAACTGAGTACTAAATGTGATATGAGGCTTCATGTATATAGTTATTTTCCAGGAAACAGGAAAAACTCAAACTGTTTTCGTCATGTACAATAGCGCTCACTTACACACTGTAAACAGGACTCTGAATTATTGGTTATGTAGGGGCGCACGGTAGCTTAGCTGTTAGCACTTTCGCCTCACACCTCCAGGGTCCGGGGTTCGAGTCCCGCCAAGACCGTGTGTGTGTGTGTGGAGTTTGCATGTTCTTCCCGTGCATCGGGGGTTTCCTCCGGGTACTCCGCTTTCCTCCCCCAGTCCAAAGACATGCATGGTAGGCTGATTGGCGTGTCTAAAGTGTCCGTAGTGTATTAATGAATGTGTGAGTATGTATACCCAGCCGTGTGACTGGCAGCAGCTACACACCGGTCCCAAGTCTGGATAAATGTGGAGGGGTGGGGAAAGCAATGGCAAACTACCCCACTACTTCTGCCGAAATGCTTCGTGGATCACATCGATGAAATACGTGGCGAGTGTTGACCCATAAAGTGGTCTCGACTAATAGGTGATAGCGAGAGAGAGAAGATTCTGTAACATAGGGGTCTTACTATTCAACTATGATCATTGAAAGACCAGCTGCATATAATTTTTATACAGAATCACACCATGACTGACAAATTCTTTCTATGCTTCATTCCACATTGTCCTTGTAGAAGGACAACTTCTCACAAAGTCCATCAGCTCCACTTCTATTCTGTGCAGAAACTTTGGATTATTAATGAAGGACTGAGGGTCGCATTGAGAACGAGAGTCCAGTGTCTGGCAGTTTTTAAATCTCATATTTCTGGTCGGAGCAGCGCAGGCACTCTGTTGTGACACCCATCATACTCATAGCGTGAGCTACAGCAACGACAGCCAATTAACGCCGACGACGCCTCCCCGTTCACACCTTCAGTGCAAAGAGCTGAGAGATCTCACTAAGCACACACTGCAATCACAACTCCAATTCTATCTACAGCAGGACAAAAAAAAAAAAAAAAAAACCCACACACCTGGTGATCATCACCTTGACACATTGAGGAAACAGCCTAAATTTGCATCTTGATGGCAAGTTCTGTTAAGACCACAAAGGGTTTGACAAAGAAACCCTCGATTCGGGACAAATTCGTAACTGTGGTTTGACGTCTTCCTCTGGGTAGAAATCCTTCCCGTGAGAATAAGCAAAGCACAATAGGACATTCAAATCTAGCATTACAAAGAGCTACTTGCACACAAAGCACCCAGGGCGACCCAATGAGCGTCTATGAGGAGACCTTCCATATAAACTTCAGTCAGCCCACCATCCAGCCTTTACTACTAGAGAAATGCAACATGTATTATGTATGCTGGAAAGAAAACACACTCTTCCTACACTGATCATGCCTCCAGAAGGTTACATGACTAATCAGATGAGCAAGTTGTGCTACACGGTTCAACACCCACATTGATTTATTTATTTATTTATTTATTTTTAAACAAGATCAGGGCCAACACAAAGAATTGCTAATTAGTCTGATCATGAAACATCTCGAAAGTTTCAATTCTTAAGGCAAGCACATTGCCAGTAAGCCGACAAGCAAGGATGAAAACGGCGAACTGTCTTACTGGACAGCTACACTCAAGTGTTTGCATATGGATGAATGAAGGGTTGCGATTCTCAAAATCACAGAGCACCGACTGTTCAGAGGCAAACATGGAAATAGCGCAACAAGCCAGAACTCATTCACATAGACAAGAGTTGTTGGCCCTGGAAAGCTAGGCAGGGGGTTCCTATGTACGCAAGGAACAGCCTGTTTGCCCATCGCGGCAATCACAACACAGACAACAAGGCAAAGACAGGGTTTTTGAGGAGGGTTGGGGGCAGGGCGGTTGTGAATGGGGCTCAATCTGGGCTCTCTGAGAGAGCCACACAAAGAGCCAGTGAGGGTGAAGTGCAAGAGAGATGGCCACACAGCACAGAGCTCGCTTTGAGCCCACCTGTGGCTGAAATATACACACACACACACACACACACACACACAAAACTCACACAGGGGCGGCTGTGGCTCAGTCGGTAGAGTGGGTTGTCCACTAATCCACTAATCGTAGGGTTGGTGGTTGGAATCCCGGCCCGGGTGATCCCATGCCGAAGTGTCCTTGGGCAAGACACTGAACCCTAAGTTGCCCCTGATGGCAAGCTAGCACCTTGCATGACAACTCTGCTACCATTGGTGGGTGAGTGTGTGTGTGTGTGAACGAGACACAGTGTAAAGCGCTTTGGATAAAAGCACTATAGAAGTGCGCCATTTAACTCTTAGCTGTAGCTAATGGCTCTCTGGATACCTGTACCTCTCTCTCGAGACACACACTGTGATTTCAGCCGAAAGTGCACATTAATTACAATTACCCTTCTATAATGTTTCATCATTAAGGTCTCATCATTAACCCTAATGCCGAGTGTGTAAGCAGTAAGTATTCCTGCTTCTAGCAAACTCCACAACACAAAACAATCAATCTGTTAATAAGACCGGAAAAGTCATGATATCCGTAGTCTTAACATTGATTTTTGTGTTTAAGAAAAAAAAAAAAGACTGCTCATGCTGTACAAGTACACTTAATAATATTCGACCCAAAGAGACCCGTTCGTAACAGATCGGTGAATCCATTCAGCGCTCAGCAGGGTGAGTGAAATCTGACCAAAGTTGATTTCATGGAGAATATAGACATATAAGACATATAGGCCTAACGACAGCAGAAAGCTTAGCGGTATGACACCCGCATCGCTTGCCTCATCTGTGGAATTCTGTGTGGATTTAGCTCAGAAGGCATGCCAAACGTCCGAGTTAATATGCTACCAGCAGTGGGCCCACAGTGACGTGTCCGTTCCGGCATGCGGTCTTGAACTGCAGGTCAAGAAGCCCTTTGTTCTGAAAGTTTCAATCCGGAGATAAACAGAGCCGAAAACGTGCACTGTATGTGTGAGACATATGCAGATGCAATATTCACCAGTTTTCTCGGAGGAGGAGGAGACACGGAAGAAGAAAAAACAAAACAGCACCATATAGAGCTATTATTAAAAGTGTATTTACCCTCATAAAGAATACTGTAAAAAATAAATACTCAGTTTATCTCTAAGATATGAAAGCATTTGGTAAAAAATAAAATGGTAAATGGCGCACTTATAGAGCGCTTTTATCCAAAGCGCTTTACACTGCGTCTCATTCACACTCACACACACACACACCAATGGTAGCAGAGCTGCATGCAAGGTGCTAGCTTGCCATCGGGACCAACTTAGGGTTCAGTGTCTTGCCCAAGGACACTTCGGCATGGGATCACCCGGGCCGGGATTCCAACCACCAACCCTACGATTAGTGGACTAGTGGACAACCCGCTCTATCGACTGAGCCACAGCCTCCCGTTAAAGTGTTAGAAGTTACATATGCTTTAAGCAGAACAATCTTCCCAGGACAAAAATAAACATTTAATCTTGCTCTACAGCATGGTCACACTTTACTGAATCTTTACTGAACACCGATTTAATCTGCATTTAATTCACATCAACATTTCCCAAAGCTGACAATTATATTCCAAGAGTTTCATTGCACTTTGAAGCCGTAGGAAGGAGTAATGCCTCCAATATTCCCATATTTAGCTATTTCCATCCAACATCGAGGCAGATTTCATTCCCCTGGCATTGCGGAGTGAGGTCTAATACGCAGCCCTTAGCTTATATTTAGATTAGGAATGATGTAGGAGAAACAGCAAGGTGTTATTGAGGGTACCTTCGGTGAAGCATAAACGCATCATGAATACTTGATTAGCACTTGATTTCAGCAGCTGGAATGCTTTGACATTATTACCTCCATGCCGTGTGGAAGAGAAGCCGCACCCTGCGAAGCGTCCCGATTGAGTGTGAGCTGCTGAGACAGGCAACGAGTCTGCCTCGAGGGCACAAGTGCTGACTATGAAGCTGTTTATAGCAAAGTTGGTGAAAAGTTCTGCGCTGCTTAAGAGCTGGGTGAATATTCTAGAAATTATACTGATAAGAAAACTATGCGTGAGGCAAAACCAGGCCAATTCCATCATCAGCAACTGACTAATGTAATGGCCAATAAACCAGGCCAATATCTGGGTTTTTGAGACACTGTGATTATGGGACATTTTCTATAGACTGGACATTTACATTTAATCATTTAGCAGACGCTTTTATCCAAAGCAACTTACTAATGAGACACACTCACACACCAATGGTAGCAGAGCTGCATGCAAGGTGCTAGCTTGCCATCGGGGGCAACTTAGGGTTCAGTGTCTTGCCCAAGGACACTTCGGCATGGGATCACCCGGGCCGGGATTCGAACCACCAACCCTACGATTAGTGGATTAGTGGACAACCCGCTCTACCGACTGAGCCACAGCCGCCCCTGTTAAAACACTTTCGATATTAAAGAACGTTATTAAAATGATGTCCTAGGAGCTACATTTGGCAGCAGAGCTCTTCTTCCATCTGTAATAATAAGATGACGCAGAAATAAACATCCATCTTGTGATATTTTACTTTCGTCAATATCAGTAAAGACTGATAACGACTGCATTGTGCATGAGCAGGCTGCCAGAGCCAGCAACGCTGGGTATACGAACATGGTAGCGTAACGGTCATATGTTAAGGGCTCGACAAATCAGGGAAGGATACGCAATGCTCCAGAAGACCCGGCCAGGATGTGAATGTGGGCGGAGCCACGCCTTTGTTTTCTTCGTTTTTGGTCTGTTTACACCGAAACGTGAGAACGGAGTTTTCAAACTAAATCGGGGTCTTCTGCATTTCCAAAATTTTCTGTTTTCGACGGCGGAGTAGTGTAGACGACACGCGTAACCGTAGCAAAAGTTATGCGTTTTAAAACGAAAATGCACCAGTGTGAACAGGGCGTTAGTCATGCAACTGAGTCATTCAACAAAACACCCATAAGTATCAGCTGGCACCTAATGCTCTGTTTAGTAATTCTGTTATAAAGTCCATCCATCCATCCATCCATCCATCTTCAACCGCTTACTCCTTGTCAGGGTCACGGGGAACCTAGAGTCTATCCTAGGGAGCATGGGGCACAAGGCGGGGTACACCCTGGACAGGGTGCCAATCCATCGCAGGGCACAATCACATACACACTCACACACCCATTCATACACTACGGACACTTTAGACACGCCCATCAGTCTAACATGCATGTGTTTGGTCTGGGGGAGGAAACCCCCGACACATATAATAATAAGTAGGCCACTGCTGGTAGTTAAAATTCTGTTTGTCTGCATGCTGTAGTCCTTTGTTGATCTTCAATACCTCGGGTACTGCCTGTACTCTCGCTAGGGTGGCAGACGAACAATGCTCTTTTCAAAGCTCTTTGAAAAACAGTATGAAAAAGTATACCATTATAAAAAGCATCAGCGTCTTGCAGTAACAACAACAACAAAAAAAACAGGGGCCTGAATAATACACTACACAGACTATCTTCTGTGGCTGGTAAAGATTATTTTTCACCGTGTCTACACAGAATGAACAAAAAAAGCAAGGGAGGGACATGGAAGAAGTAAACAGCTATACAACAACAATAACCTGGTGGCAAGCCTGGCTTTAGCTTCACGTGCTCCTGGAGTGATAGCAGTCGTGAAGAGCAGAGGTGTGCTGCAACAAACAGCTTTAGTTAAACAGTCTCTGTGAAAACCATCAAGGGTAGTACATACCTTAAAGCACAGCAGATCGTAAAAACGAGTAGATTTTATGAAGAATTGGTGTAAAACCCCAAAACCGGATTCATTCGGAATCGATTCATCATTAATAAATGGTGACAAATCGACACATGTGACGTCTTTAACTATCTGAGATCTATTCGTATTTTTTTGTTAGGGGCGATATGACAAAAGAAAAAAAAAAAAAAATCACATCACGATACTTGACGATATTTCTATGATCACGATATATCATTTAGCGAACACACTATCTGCCAAACAATAGGAAAACAAAACCACAACAACAACAAAATGTGAAACTGATATACTTTTCTTTAATGCCTACATAGACAGAGAAGATTTACATTTAGCAGACGCTTTTATCCAAAGCGACTTACAAATGAGACACACTCACACACCAATGGGAGCAGAGCTGCATGCAAGGTGCTAGC